>CP113330.1:1200000-1503059 GCA_039634435.1 Ascochyta pisi | reverse complement strand
CTAACCCTAACCCTAACCCTAACCCTAACCCTAACCCTAACCCTAACCCTAACCCTAACCCTAACCCTAACCCTAACCCTAACCCTAACCCTAACCCTAACCCTAACCCTAGCCGGTCTCCGGGTTGGCCCCTCGTTGGGTATAAGAGGGGGGTGCTATAGGGGGGGTCAGGGAAACTCCAGGTTCGTCTACAGCACTAGCAGAGAGCGCCTTACATAAGTAAGCTGCGTACGCTATAAAGAACAAAACAAATAGACTTAGAGTAGAAGAAGTGCTAGAGAAACTCTAGGTTTTCCTATTGTTAAAAAGCTAGAGTTTCCCTAGGCCCCCTAGTGCAATAGAGCAATAGAATATAACAGCAATGTACATTTACTTGTATTAAGACTCTTCTCTTCTAGCATAGATACCTAGTTCCTCTTTTATTACACTCTTTGCCTAACATGCTTCCTAGTACTGTCTCTCTAACACTGCACAGCTTCTATCTACTGCTTAGTCCTCTAGTGCTAAGCAGTGCTCTAAGAATTTGTCCTATGTCTCTCTCTCTATAAGAGTAGCCTAATAATAAGCCTATGCCACCTAACTGCAAACGTAGGTTAAAGTCTAGTCACTATTGCGCATCTTCTCTACACTAGGTCCTAGTTTAATTACACAATTGTAGTTGCCTAAATCTCTAACCTGCACTGTTTTACACCCTGCAAGCATATGCTTGTAGATAAGTTGCTATACTTCTAAGGCAGGGACATGTTTCTAAATAGTGTTGCAGACATAGCGAACAAACAACTTATTTACAGCAAGAAATGTGTTGCGATAAGAACGTTAGGCATTAACAAGTTAAGCATTAAGGGCTGTAAGTAAATTAGAGGCAGACTTGCAAGATAGACTGTTAATGTTGTACTCTAGTAACTATAGTTCCCTGTCAGCCTTAAGGACACTAAGCAGTTTATTAGGTAGTGCCTATTTGCTGTTGTTAAGTTTTAGCACGTGCTTAGGTACACTATAGTTGCAGTGAATCTTAACAGCTATTGTTTAGATAGTAAGGATTAACAAGTGAAGCTAGTCTAGTTCTCGCAGCAGAGATTAAATAACTACTAGGATGTTTTCCTCTTCTACGTCCCTTGCATTAGGAAGGTCCACATTAGCAGCAAAGGCATTAGGCTAGCTAGTTCTATTATTGTCACTGTAGTAGGAATAAGTACATAGAGTTTTGCTTCCTTTGTTATAAACGTATATGTCCTTTATACTGCACAAGTTAGCGCATAGATATTTACCTTGTACGTTATAAACGTACTAGTTAGGCTACTAGTAAGGCATAGCAGGAGTGTAAGCTTGTACAAAAAGTAAGAGGAGGAAGAAAAGTAGGTTAGGAGAGGAATAGAGGAAGGGTTAGCAAGCAGATAAGCTAGATAACTAAGACTTTGTTTTCTATTATTGTTATAGTAACCTACTGCAAAGCTCGCACTTCTGCTCTTTACTACCTACCTTACTAAATTTCCCTACATACCTACTAGGCAAGCAAAGCAGTGAACCTATAGGCGAGCAAAGTAGTAAACCTGCAGGCAAGCTAAGCAGTGAACCTATAGACAAGCTAAGCAGTGAACCTATAGGTAAGCTAAGCAGTAAACCTACAGGCGAGCTAAGTAGTAAACCTACAGACAAGCTAAGCAGTAAACCTATAGGCGAGCTAAGCAGTGAACCTATAGGCGAGCTAAGTAGTGAACCTACAGACGAGCTAAGGAGTAAACCTATAGGCAAGCTAAGCAGTAAACCTATAGGCAAGCTAAGCAGTAAACCTATAAGCAAGCTAAGCAGTAAACCCTACACTAACTACTACTAAACACAAATATCTACTATAGCCAACACCAGCGCCGCATAGCCCTAGGCTAACTAGGCTCTTAGCTAGGAAATTCTTAACCTCGTCTAGCAGGCCACCTACTACCGCTAGCTAAAGAAGGGTGCTAATAAGGCTACTAAGACCCTTAACTGTAGTATCTCTAAGGTTATTATCCTTGCTGCTAACACCTGTAAGTTGCTTCTCTTGCTGTTGTCTCTACTTATTATACTAACTAACTCTAGCCCCTCTAGCTATCTTCCTCTACTTGCCTCTTCTCTGCAAGGACAAGAACGTCCCCTACGTCTACGTCCTATTAAAGATAGCTCTAGGCTATGCCTGCGGTGTTGCCTGTACTATTATTGCCTACTTTATCACCACTAACAAGGCCTCTAACCTAATAGGCCAGATCCGCACCCTTAAGGGCAAGGTTAAGAGGCTCTAGGTTTAAGCGCATATTAATCTGCTAGACTCTATTACTTCACTAATTGCATAAAATGTGCTGTTTTCTAAATCTGCTAATAAGAGATACTTTCACAAATGCACTGTTTTAGAGCTTGCTAAGCTTGTATTAGCAAACTGTTCTCTACAGATTATGCTATCTAAGTACTATAGTTACTATATTTTATGCCTCTGTAATGCCTTAAGGCAAAACTATTCTGCATAGCTTTATCTTATCCTAACCTTAGATAGATAACGTGTCTGGACTGGAAGTTGACACTGCAGTTTAGATAAATATTAGTTAGAAGTACTCTAGTCTTGTTCTTATTCTATAGTTTGCTATTCTGCTCTTCTTTGTTGTTACTAGTGCTGCTGCTGTTTCTAGTTGTGCCTAGTGAGGCAGATGCACCTACGCTACTATGCTTAAGAGAGAGGGAGCCTATGCTGTTTAAACTGTTAACGTTAGTGTTGTTGTAGGACTTAGAAGGCATAGTTAGTTAACTAGTCTAGAGGACGCAACTAACGCACGAATAGAGCAAGACTAGAGGGCTAGTAGTTTCTTAGTTAGTAGTAGTGGCGTTGTGCGTGTTGTCTATGTTAATAGTGTTCTAGAGAGCTGTTGCCTGTTAATATAGTAACAACTGCGTATTCTCTTTAACTTACTATTGCGCGCTGCCTTCGCCTAGTTAACTAACAGATTAAGGCTACAGGGGGTTAGACTACAAAGAAGCTAAGCAAAGAAGCAGTTTACTTTAATAGCTTCTCTATTGTTGGCGAAGTTATTAACTGTATAGTGTTAACTTGCGTAAGTTTCATATTACTGTCCTACTTACTAATGTTAATAACTGCGCTAATTATGTTGTGGCCGCACTGCTAGGTAGACTAGGAGTAGGTAGTTATCTACTCTATTACTGTGTCGCTTAGTTAGACATTCCTAAAGGTAATTAATGTAGTATAAACATACCTTGCTTAGTAAGTTCTTAGAGTATAACTTCGCGCAAAGCTTACTTAGATTAAGGTAGTTGCATCCTAAATATTATAGTGGGTTAGGAAGCAGGTAAATCTTAAGTTAGTTAAGCAAGAATAGAGTGAGAGTAGGTTAAGTTAAGTAGGTAGGAGAGGGACTTCTTATATAGGGCCAGCAAACAAAGGACAAAACAAGCAAGACTGCACGTAACCTAGTACAGGCAGCAATGTTGCGCTAATTACGTGTTGCTGTTAAACCTACACAAAGCTTTGCCTTTACCTCTACTTTATATTTCTTATTTAGTAAAAAGTTTATTTTAGAAAAGCTAGACTTTCTCTAGTAGCCTAAGTGTCTCTGTAGTGTGTATAGTTGTTAATCACTTATACTTGTGCATTATAGTAGTTGTTTTTGTTTTTTTTGTTTAATTTTTTTTTTTTTTTTTTTTTAGTAACTATAGAGTCCTTTGTAGTTTTTATCTATATCTAAAACTATTTTTTTAGATTTGTGTCTACAGAAGCAAGCGCAATTAGTGTTTATAACACCTACAATTACCTCCTTTAGTATAGAGGTTCGTCCTTTAAATGTGAGCAAAGTTTAACTTAGCAAATTCTTCTTCCCTGCTTCAATCTTTGTCCCTGCTTTAATCTTTGTCCCTGCTTTAATCTTCGTCCCTAACCCTATCTCCTTTAACGTCCTCCTCCTTATTGTCTGCAGCGTTAACTAACGTAGTGGACTTAATACAGTCCTTTTTTATTTGCTTCTTCTTAGGGAGCTTGCTTTTAAAAACAATAGAATCCTTGCTGCCTATATTACGCCCTAGTGCTTTGTTAGGAGGTGTACTAGGAACTGCAACAGTTCCTCTATTGCTACCTAAATAAAGGGTGCGACTATTGTTAGTAGTCACAACGTGCTTGCCCTTAACAGGAAGCGGCACAGGCGTCTAGCATAGAGTGAACATAAATAGGTTTCCTTAAGGCATTTAACCCTATCTACAAGGCCTAGGTTATTGTGCAGTAAGAGGTTAGGCTTGTCTACTGCTAATGCTAGCGTTACCTCTACCTTAACCTTAAGCAGGATTAGATTTAGCTGCATTAGAACGCTTTTGCTTTAGCTTAGGTTTAGGTTTAGTGTCTAACTTGTTATTGTTAATGTGGCGCTAGACTTAACAAGATAGCAAGGGCATGTTGTGGCTGTCTTCTTCTATGTCCTCTAGGTGAGTACTACCTATTCTGCCCTAGCCTAGAGATGACGTTAGGTAGGCAGGGTTAGACTTAAGCAACAGCGTGCGCTTAAACACATTGTCTCTCTTCTAAAACTTCTCTTTGCGTTGTTAAGCGGCAACCACCTTCTAAACATTGTTAGGAAGTTCTTCTCCCTCTAGAACATTAATGCGCTTCTTAACATATAGGGTGCTATCTTAATTAAAGCGTCTAGGGAACCCTATAACTACATCTATAGTAGCATTGTTGCGTGCCTGTCTTACTATCTTAAAAAGCAAGCTTAGCTAAAGTAGGCAGGATTGCTTAGTAGGTAGAGTCTTAAAGGGAGAGGCAGTTGCGCTCTTGTTAACGTTGCTAATAATAGCTTGTCAAGAAGCTATGTAGACAGTATTGCTGTTAAGAGATTGTGTTACCTAAAATTCTTTTAATTAGACGCCCTAGAAGAGGTAGTTCAACACATTATTAGGCGCTAGAAAATGTTAGCAACAATAACACTATACTCTTGTAGAATGTAGTGTAGAGGAGAGGTTAGGGAAACTCTAGGTTGTATAATCCTAGAGTTTCCCTGCCTCTCTTAAAAAATAGGGTGTGTACTTACACAGTTTGTTGTTATAAAGATGTTCTCTTAGGAAACCTTCGCTGTCCTTGTGCATTAGTTGGCTGTTAACTATAACAAAGCCTGTTAATAACGCAATATTACATTTGTAGGTTTTGTCTTCTTTAGCGCTAATACTGTAGGCCTTAGCAAGCAGCTTTAGATTAATACCAGCAGCTACTTATAGTAGGGCGCAACAAGTGTTTGCATACGCAATATTAGCGTTGTAGGTGCAGTTGTTGTAGAATTTAATAATAACATAGCTCTTGTTCTAACTAATTTGCATAATGCGGCTGCAGCACTGCATAAATATTAGGTGTGTAGGCATAGGCCTAGTTATAATAATGTAACAACAGTATACCTAATAATTAGCACCTGTGTTTTAATTAATTAAATTAATTAGAACGTTAATATACTCTTAACTATAGCAATCGCGCTTAAAGTCAAATGTAGGTGTAGGGGTGTTAAATAATCTAATTAGTCTTAATTTGTTATTTGTTAAGTAACGAGACATCTGCGCGCCGCTCTTAATACCCGCAAGATTTAAAAAACAATTTAGGATTTCCTGCTTAGTTAGGTTCTGTGCAAATATAAGGATCTTCTCCTTTTAAAGGACGTAAATGTTGGCAACGTAGGCTATAATTAGACAAATCCGCTCTAAGCAGGTAGTAAAACAACTAATTAGGCACGCATTCTCTGTTAGAGCAGGCACCTTGCTATCTAAAGTAGCAATAATGTAGCTAACGCCTTTAGCTCTAGCATTCTTCTTAATTTTAAGAAGAAGATTCTGCAGATACTGCGCGTACTTGTAATTATTGTAGAGCCTACTATAGTTACAAACCTCTAGGTTGTTAGTTACCTTATGCACCCTATTAGCATACAGCAGCATAGGGCAGAAGCTCCCTAGGTTAAACTTGCGCAAGATATTACTATTAATATAGCCTTGCTTAGACTTAGAATCGTGTATCTAGAGTTTCTCCTTAAACCTTAATGTGCCTAAGTTGTATATAGTCTAGTTAGTAGTCTTGTTATTAAATAAAATGCGCACAGTCTTGTAGGGTAGTAGCAAATTCCCTATAGTATAGACGTCACTATTTAGATGCGTAACACATTAGGAGCAGTACGTAATACAATGCGCAATGTGTTCCTAGATTCTATAAAGGGCAGTACCCTAATAGGCAAGAGAGTTAGTGTTCTTAACAAATGTTGTAAACGCTGCATAGGTAGTAACATAGCGCTGCAACGCTTGCGTAGAGTTGCTCCTATACAGATTCTTAAAGGTACCTAGTGTGTTGTTTTCTATCACCTTATAGTTAAGCTTAGAGTTTTAAAGCAAGGCTAAAATGCCTCTAAAGCCCTAGACAGAGTAGGGCACTAGGGTTGCTGTTATTAACACGTAGAACTGCGCCTTTAGATTCTAAATAGCAATAGAGAAGGTAGACTCCACATTACAAGCAACTTAACACTTATCTACAAAAACTAGGCTAACACATCCCTTTAAGTTGTGTAGAAATTTCTTAAGCATGTAGCCTTCTATTGCGTAGCGCTTGCTGTTGTTAGGAGTGTAGTATACTAAAGGTTGGTTTTTGTAAATGTATAAGGCAACTACAACAGGTCTATAGTAGGCCGCAAGTGTCTAGTACAAAGTGACAAGAAGAACATAATTAGCTATGTAACCTTTAAAAATTGCGTAGTTAGGCGTGAGCTTCTCTATTATGCATAAAGCGCTGTTTATAGTAGTAAACTTGTCCTTCTTAGAACTGTATATGTAAACAGAGAAGACGTCTAAGAAAGCAACAGCATCCTAAACAGCTTAGTTAACTAAATGAGCTTTAGTAACCTAAAAGTGAACTCTTGGTTTAGGGAGCACAGCTAGACCTGCCTAGTCTTTAGCTACGCGGAGCCAGTTCTTGTTAATAGCAAGCTTATTAATGTGCTGTAATAGTGTTAGCGACTTTTAAACAAAAGAGAACAAGGTGCGACAAATGCCTAATAGATAAAGAGAGACAAGGGGGGGCAGGAAAACTCTAGGTTGTGCTTATATCTATAAGCTAGACTTTGCCCAGCGCCTCTTTGCTATAGAGTACTTACGTTAAGCAAAACTGCATTAGTAGTGTTTATCTTTTCTGTGCTAGTAGTATAGTATGCTATAGCTCTGTAAGGGCCTTTACCTATAGCAATGTGTGTAGTCTTTATCTACTTAATCTCTGCAGCGCTAACAGCTTAGTTCTAGAATAAACTAGTGCTAGGTTTCTGTCCTAGTATTAGCAGGTTTGAACGTCTCTTAATGTAAAGAGCTAAAAGGCTTAATTAATACTTTGTAGCTAGTGTGCGCGCAGGTTGCAACATAGCTTTAATCTCTTCTTAGCATTTACAAAATAATGCTTTGTTTATGTCTAAAGCCCTACCTTAGGAGGTGTTGTTAGCAGAACCCTCTATTGCGCAACTGCTTACTGCGTTTAGGTTGAAATTATACAACATCTTACAACCTATGTTAGGTGCATTGTCTCTGTTAATATCTATGGCACAATAGAAGAGCGTGTCTATTAAGGCGTACTTTTTGTTATTTATGTTAGAGAATTAAGAAACAATTATTAAAGTTTCGAATTGTTTGCGCTAGGCTTTGTTAATTAGGGGCTTAGGGGACAACGTCTAACGAGCAGGTGCAGATGCTAAAGAACAATAATAAGTTGCCACGCCTCTATAGCGGATTTCGTCAGCAATTCGCGAAAAAGAACCTAACTTATTAGCTGCTACAAATTAGTTAGAACAGACTACTAGAAAGGTAGGAGGGGTTAGAGAAAGTCTAGGTTTTAAGAATCTAGAGTTTTCCTGCCCTCTCTATGTAGGCATAATATGCACTTACTTAAAGCCTTAGGTCTGCTAGAGGTGTCTATTATTGCGGTGTAAACGCGCTTATACTCACGCAGTAAATTAGGTAATGCATTCTTTATGTTAATCCTGTTCCTGTTAATCTAGTCCACTTCGCGATCTAGGTTAATGCTAATTAGGTAGTTACTGCTAATTACGCGCGCTGTGTTTAAATCCTTAACCTAATAGAACTATTTTCAGCGCAGATTCGTGCGAATGTTATTGCTAACTAGCTTTTTAAGAGCCTTTGTAGGTACTAGGGGCAATCTCTTTACAGCTAGGTTGTGACCTGTCTTGCATTGCAGGCGCAATTAGTCTACATTAGTAGTAATAGCTAGGGGAATAGCTTGCGTGCGCTTTACTAGGGCGTAAGTAACAACTTTTTGTTGTTAGATAGCTAGTACAGTGCGGGCTTGTAGAGCATTAGTCACAACTAGATTTCTAGTTTTGCTAGGGTTAGGGGGCAAAGGGCTAGAAGTGGGTACATAGCTTGTGTTGTCTTGTAGCGCAAAAGCGTTAGGCAGCTCTAGAGTTGTTATGCAGTCTAATCTATCTTGCATTGCAGGCTTGTTAGTTTTGTCTCTACTAAGATCCTGTTCTTCTTTTAAGAATGCCTCTTCTGCAGCAAGGGCAGTGTTAATTTAAGAGATAGTTTTCTGTATGCTTAGGTAGAGGTGCAGGATTGCCTACGCGTAATTAACGCGCAAAACTACTGCAATGCTAGAGTTAAAATACAGACATAAGCTTACTTTAAAAAGCTTCTAAATAGTGAGAACAACAAACTGCGCAGCAAACTTGTAATACCCCTACGTTAAAGTGTCTAGCTGTCCTTAAGATATAGCAAGATATTGCTCTTAGTTGTTAATAATGTTAGTAATTTTACTTATGTAACATTGACAGACTTCTATCCCTATAGATACTAATTCTTCTTTAAACTAAACATAGAGAGGCTAGACAACACAATTAACAGTTAACCTAAACGCTGCGTTGTCCTTGCTAAAATATAGTGCTAAGCTCTTAAAAGACTAGTATTGCTTGTACTCTAGTTAATTTAGGTGTAGTAAGCACGCTAATTAATGCAGGAGCAACAGTTAGTAATTTGCGCTAGGTGTAGAAGATGCAGCATTAGTAGGCGTCTAAGTGCTGTTACCCTGCGCTTAAGGTTAAGGATTAGCGTTAGTTAAACTGACCTTAATTGCTATCTCTTCGCTTAATACATTAGGCATGTTAACATTAGTTAGGTTGTTGCTAGATGCAGCAGCCTTGTCTAAACAAGCAAGCTGATCTTAGAACGCAGTGTCTCTGTTAAAAAGATCTACTACAGAGTGCTGCTAATTGTAAGCCTTAACAGCGCTATTAGACTAATTAAGATAGTACTTAAGAGCGGGTAGACTGTGCAAGAGCTTAAAATTAAAAACCTGCTCTTCTATCTTGTGCTAGTGTGCATCTATGTTAAAGTCTCCCTTAGTATTAACATACAGTAAATCACTAGTGTTGTAGGTTATGCTAGGCAGGCTAGAGCTAAAATATCTAAGAGAGTCCTTAACAGAACGCGCAAGATCTAACTCTTCCCTTAAGTTAGATAGGTTTAGGTAGTAGCAGTTAGAGAAGGTCTTGTCCTCACAATTATGCAGAGGAGAAGACTTTATTGCGTAGAGGCTGTAATAGTAAGGTGTTTAACCTAAGACAAGCTGTAGTGCAGAGGGGGGGCTAGGGAAAGTCTAGGTTGTAAGAACCTAGAGTTTTCCTAAGGGACCTACTGCTGCTGTAGAACAGTCTATGTAAGTAATTAGTACAACAAAGAGAGATTTAATTACAGAAAAGTAGTTAAATATAAAAAGTTAAAACAAGGTAGAAAGCACGAAGTGTAACAAGACTAATAACTAATAACTAGTAAGGAATTTGACTGAAAGTTTTGAGTGAAAGGGCAAGGACAGATATAAATAGGGGTGAAAGTTAATAGGAGACACCCATTGCGGTACTGCAATTGAGTGAAAGCCATTAAGTAAAAAGTGACAAAGGAGAGCTAGGGAGTGAAAGCTAGGGAGTGAAAGCTAGGGAGTAAAAGCTAGGTAGTAGAGTAGCTAGAATAGTATAAATCTATAGGTCTTCTAGTATAGGGATTCTATGTAGTGTATTACATGTTAGTAATACACTAGTCTAAGGGCATGTAAGCAAGCAAAATGCAAAGTTTATATACAAAACTGTACTGTTTAATAGAGCTCCTGCTCGTAGTGTAGTGGTAGTAGGGGGGGCTAGGGAAACTCTAGGTTTCACTAGTGTGACTTGGTTAGATTCGATCTCTAGTGGTTAGCAGTTATAGGTAGGGTGGTAGAAGGTGTAGAAGCGGAAACAGAGGACAGAGGGGATAAGGGATAGACGTGTTATATAGTAGGGTAGGTGGTCCAAGCTTCCTATAACGTACTAAGGTTGCAGTAAAGTAACTATTGTGTTAAAAGCTAGAGTTTCCCCGCCCCCCCCTACAATACATCGTTGATATAGAAGGAGCAGCATAATAAGGGTAGAGTCCTTAGAGAAACTCCAACTTTGTAAAAACCTAGAGTTTCCCTAGCCCCCCTTACAGCCCTGGACTAATTCTAATGATATGCTATGGTTAGTACAAGAAGTTAGTGTTAGTTAAAGCTATGTTAGGTAGGGCTTTACTGCAGTAAGGATAGGATAATAACAGTTAACTTTTATAGCAAAGGGAACAGGCTTTAGTCTAATCTTATTATTAATAGTTTAGTTATAAAATTAGCCTTAATAGGGTTTTATTTTTGTGTATATTGTTTGCAGCAATAGAACGTTCAATCCTTAAATAACACTTAATATGCTTCTAGGTTGTCTCTAAGTAGGTACGTCTACGTAAACTAGTTTAGATCCAAACACACGCAACCTACCTTGTAGTTATCCTTATATTCTACTACGCTTTAGAAGTACTAGCTAAAGTGAGTAGTGTACTGTCTAGGTAATCTAAGTGCCTAATCTAGGAAGCTGCTATGTTTAGCATAGTCTATCTATGCCTCTCTTATACTTGCAACATTCTCCTATAGATATGCCTATGTATCTCAAATAGCGTATTTGTCTTTGCACTAGATAGTGCTTAGAGGCTGTGTACGCGTTCTCCCTATTCTGTCTATACTCTATTTTAGGCAGCAGTTAGCTAGCATAAGACAAGACCAGCATTGTCCTTTGCCCTATTTGTTTCTTAGCTCCTAGTGATATTTGCTAATAATAGATCCTAGGAATTTGCTTTCTAGGCAGGCAGTTTAAGTGTGTGTAAAACTTGCATAGCTTAAAAAGCACACAACGCAATATAAACTCCAAAACTCTTATATTGCTAGTAGCTTAGTTAAAAACAAATGTCCTCTTTCTAATGCCTTTGTGTTGTATTAATGTGTGTTGTAGTTAAGTTCTCTTTCTTATCTAGCTAGTTTGTATTGTAGTAGTAGGGAACTAGTTTACGTTTAAGAATAGTTATAGTCTAGTTGCGTTAGTAGTTTTTTATTTTGTAGATATAAACAGTTTACCTATGTCTATTAGCAATTGCTTCTTTGCAATAAGAGTAAGGCAGACTATCTCTCTCTGCCTTAGTGTTAGTGTGTTTAGGCTTAACAGCTTGTCGCTGTAGTGTGCTAATATAGCAGAACTGCTACTACACAGTGTAGATAATAGCTATTCTAGACACAGACGTGCAGGGCTACATGCATTTGTTAGTTGCATAGATAGAGTACAACAAGTAGGTGTAGCTAATCCTAAAAACTCCCTGCTAGTTGGTTCCTTGCATTTCTAGTCTAACTCTTGCTTATGTCTAATGTTTAATAGCGCATAAAACATCTTTTAACATATATTACACTTTTCTTCTTCTTTCTTGCACATGTTTTAAGTAAGTTATTTGTTAAAATACGCGTCTAGTGCCTTCCTTCTACACGCTAATAATGTTCTTTCTATTTGCGCAAATTTAGCTATAGACTTCTTTACATCTAGTTTAGCCTTGTTATAGTGTGTGTTTGGTATACTGTGTTTAATAATAAGTTAAGCAACGCAGCGTAACCTATCTCTTCTACCTTGCCTACTTTCTTGCGCCTAGTTAATTAAATGCTTAGGCAATCTAAATTAGAATACAGCTAGGAGGAAGTCTGTGTAAACACTAGCTGTAAAGGCGCTTGTTGCAATAAAGATGCTTAATCTCTTCTTAAAAAACCTAGCCTGTGTGCTAGTCTTCTCTTCTTCTAACAATTTGCTGTAAAATTGCTTACATTGTAATTGTTGTGCAAGCTCGTCTACTATAGCCTAGCTGTTAATATAGACTAGGATTTTCTAAAATATTATAACTTCTTGTTGGAGATATTGCACTATCTGTCTTGTTAACATTAGATTAGTTCTATTAATAGTCTGCACTTTATATTGTAGATTGCTCTGTACTGTTGGTTTACAGAATGCTATAGTATTGCTTAGTATACTAAGAAGTTAGAATACGTTGCGTTGTTCGTTAAATAGCACAGTTGCTAACAGGAACGTAAGGCAGGTAGAATATTGCGTAATAGTTTAAAGGTTGCGCAGATAAGGTTGAAATTGTACATTAGATAGTAAGATGTAATAGAACTTATTAACTATAATCTGCTCTAATTTGCCTGTGGCGCTTATACGCTAGGTAAATAATACAAATGCACTACTGCTAATGCTCTTAGGCGTTGCTAGTATAATAGAGGCTATTTTGTTGCAGTAACTATGTTTCTACACTAATACGCGTATGCGCAATGCCTCACAAGCCCTAACAATGTCTAAACAAAGTGCAGTTAAGGGAACAATTACAATAGTCTGTCTGTATCCTAGGTAACATGCTAGTAGCAGGAATAGTAGGCTCTTACTAGACCTAGTACCTGCAATGTAGACAACAACAGGGCTACCTATTATTACAGAACTAAGAGCTTGCTCTTGCTAACCTTAAAATTAAGCATGTTGTCTATAATTCTCTTGTAACAAGGAGGGAAGGTAAATGTCTATGCGCTTAGACAGTTGCTCTTATAGTGTTTGCTGCTAGTTATGTTGTTTAACTACATTATTACTCTTAAGTAGGAGGGTAAACTGTAGCGCCTTATGCTACTAGGTAGAGATTTTAAAGTGTGCTTTAGCTAGGTATTGTTTCCTAGCAAACACTTTTATTATATCTAAGGCATATACTATGTAAGCTGTTTCTAGTAAGTGTCTAGCTTGCATTTCTTGTGCTTCTACTTCTGCTTCTTTAATTATCTTGTCTACTTCTTCCCTGGACAGCTCCTTTGGTAGCCTATTATTGCTTTCGATTTTGCGTCTAAATGCAATAAGCAGGTGCTAAAGAGTGCTAATATTAATTTCTTAGCCTATCTAACACAGTGTTGCGCGTTAAATTACAAAGCTAAGAAGCTTAGACACTTTGTGTTGTGTTCTATCTTGTTCTAACTACAGAAAGCTGCTTGTGGCCTAGAGGTAGTGGTATTCTTAATAGTCTTTAGCAACCTAATGCTGTATTATAATGTAGAATAGGCAAATAAGCTACAAATACCATACTAGTAACGCACTAACTTCTCTAGGTAGGAATTAATACATAGTCTTTAATAACTTATTACAGTTATATCCTTTGTAGTAGCAAGGAACAACAGCAACAAGCCTGTTGAAAAGGAATATATTGCGTAGGCTGTTAGTTGCTAAGTTCTTATGTTAAATGCTAAGGATCTTAGTTCTATAAGCAGGTTGGCCACTTGTAAGGTAGACAAGTGACAATAAGTAACTAAGGAAGCTTTAGACCTTATTGCAGTATTGTTTAACCTGCATTAGGTCTCTTAGGTTAGATATAGCAGTCTTCTTAAACGTTCTACTGTTAACTGCTTTAAGCATTTGTTTTAGGACAAAACCCTAATATTCCTAGAGATATAGTGACAAGGGAGCAAATGCGCTATATCCTAGTGTAGACTTAGTAGCTTGCTCTTTAATCTTGTCCTATAGTATAGAAGGTAGTTAGTCTCTCTGCTTTATAAAGGCGAGCTTGCATAAGAGTGTAGATGCTTGCTTGTATTTATTCTACACTATGTTCTTTATCTGCTCTAAGTTGGTCTAGATTAAACGTACAGTAACAGAGTCGCTATTCTAGTGTACAAATGCATTAAGGTTCTCTCTATATTAGAAGCGGCTTGCGTATCTAGCTGTTGTAATAAGCTAGTTTATTAGGGTTGGATATTCTGTAGATAGATAATCATACACCTAGTCCTTAAACTTATTAGCAATAGAGCAATTGGAATCTTTAGTGTAGTCTTAGTTTTCTGTTATGTTAAATTTATTAACTAGGTCTTCTACTTCTTCTTTAGTGATACACGGCTGTGTTGATGTTGTATATTCTTCCCTAGTCTCCCCTTTGTAGCCAACAACTTCGTCTTAATAGCGCTAAATAGCAGCTAGTCTTGTTATTTTCTTAAGTGCAGATAAATCTATAGCAAAGTTGTAAACTTTGCAAAATTTATATTTGCTAGTTAAGATTAATAGAATTGCGATTAGGGTTACTATAGCTAGTTTAAGGTTATCTGTTTGTACTATTTGTTAGATAAGAGATAACTAGAACTTGTAACATAAAAGTTTAGTAGTGTTTAGCACAGTACACTTATAATGTTCTTTTATAGGCAGTATTTGTCTACGTAATCTATGTAGGTGTTGCTGAAGTTTGTCCTAAGCCTCTTGTTAGTGTTGCTGTAGATGCAGGAGTTGTTTGTATAGGGATAAGAATTAGCGTGTCTAATAAAAGAATGTAAAGATTTTCTGCAGGCAGTTAGCGTAGCGCAGGTTAAAGTTTTAGTAGGTCTCTAAGGAGAAAAGAAGTACGTCTGTGCAATGCTCCTGCATTACTCTAATTCTAATGTATTAAGAGGTTACAGTAGTGACATTTTGCTAGGTGTGAACTATACTCTTAACAGATAAGTATAGGAAGAATAGCAGTAGTTTGTTCTCTAGGATTAAAGGTTTGATAGTTGCAATAGCAGCATTCTAAGATTTAAATTAGGCTAGTATTTTAAGGAACTAGGTGTGCGCTAGCTATAGGTTAGTTTATAGGTTAGGCACTGCAGGCATACTGCTTATCTATTCCTATTAATCTTATTTTGCCTATTGTAATGCACTTTCTAGCTGCAGTTGTAGTTCCTCTAACGCGCTTGTAGCTTTGTAGTTGTTTTTAGCAGTTGTTGCGTTGTTGTCTAGTTGCAGAGTGTGCTCGTTAGTTGCTATTAGTTAAGGAGAGACTGTTAGAGGTAAATTAACATAATTAGGTTCTTTAACGCAGAAGAACTAGGTAACGCTAAGTTGTGCTGCCTCTTTAAAGACAGCAGTGAAGAATCTTTAGCTGCAGACAATGGATATCTAGTTAAGATACTACTTGTTAGCTAAAGTTGCATTAGCATCTTTAGTTAAAGAAAGTAAGTGTATCTTGCAAAGGTGGCCCTTTATATTAGATGCTGCAGAAGTACTAGTTGTGATGTAGGAGCAGTGCTTGCATTAGTAGCATCTTTTATAGAGCTTAAGGTTTAGGAATGCCTTAGTAGTCCTAGCGGCTACTATAATAAAGTCTGCGTACTCCTTCTTAACATTCTGTTGCAGCGTTATATTGTTTACATGCTGCTGCGACGCACGCCGCTCTCCTAGTATTACTTTATGCTAGTAAAGTTCTTATAAGTGCGCAAGTACTTTGCTAGGGAGTATAGCATGTTTGTGTAGAGTGCAGGCAAAGTAGCTGTGTTCCTTATAAAATTTTATAATAGTAGGGTATTTTATAATAATAATGTTGATAATAACAATTGTGCTAGTGAAGGTAGTGTTAAGGGTAGCATTTCCTCCCTCTTGTAGGTTAGAAATAAGGGGCTACCCCTGTTAGGAATAGTTGTAGCGGAATTAAGTTAATCTGCAACTTTAAGCGCATTAACACTTAGAATTATAGTACACAATGCACTTAACATTAATTACACAACTTATTCTACATAGCTATAACAACCCTTTATATTTAGCTAGAGGCAGTAGTTAGAGGTAATAATGTTACCAACTTTATTCTATATGCCTCTGCCTAAATAGCAACGCTTTCTAGTTTCTACGCAATGTTACTTCTTAAGGCAAAGTTACTACACGCATTTGTATTGTCTACACTAGAGGACGTATTGCAATAGGTATACGCGCGTGTGTAGAAACTACAGATAATTTAATTTATAAAGAGCATCTACATGCAGATTAGAAGTGAGATTAAAGACTCTTGTGTTAACAATAAAGACAGGTCTATAGAAGAGGTAGAAAAGGAGAATAACTTAAAATAAAGGCAAGGGAACAAGGAACATTTGCTAATAAGATCTCTACGCAACAACGCTGCAAGTAACAACAACAGCGCACAACGCACAGCAGGGAAAGTTACACAGAAAAGGTTAATTTAGCGCAGGCCTAACGCTATAACAGAAGAGCAACAACAATACAAGGAGTTTATTTTACAACTTCTAAAGATAAGTACTAATTTAGTTACTAGTATAATTATTAAGGCGGCTGCAGTAGGTGCAAGGGATTGCGTTTGTAATTAGCAAACAGTCTTAAAAGTGTGGCGATCGCAACATAATAAGGGAAAAAAATTATTTTCAGAATATAGTATACAAATACTAAATAGGACAAGTGTCAACACAACGCAGAATAATAACAAAGCCAACTTAACGCAAACATTTAATATAAGCCTCTCCTAGGTGTCTAGATCCTAGGCAATCCTTACTTATTTAGAAGCGCTTAAGTTTAAAAGCCTATTCTTAGCTACACAAAAGAGTTAGGCTGTAGGGATTATAGGAGACATAAGACATTAATAGATTATAGCAGAAATGTACACAGAGTACAAATCCTTAGAAGGGCTAGTTAGGCATTAAGCAGCCCTGTCTAGTAGTAGGGGCCGCAGTTTTGCTTTAGTAGCAAAGGAACAGTTGTTTAGATTAGTGTACAAACAGGCAAATAGTTAGAAGGGCACAAGAGAAGCATGTCTAGTTAAGTAGAGAGAGTTTAGTTGTTAGCTAGATTATAGTAAGAGATGGGCCACTCTTAAATAGAGATTTAGAATTGGAATATTCGCATTGTTGCTAAGACAGGACATTACCAACACTTACATTAAGCGAACTTTAACTATAGTTTTGTTTAATTAATAGGTAGATATAGTGGAAAGTTGCAACAACAATGCTAAGGCAATAGCAAAGCAAGTAGAGAGCTTGTACACTGCATATATAAGGGAGGAAGAACTGCTACCAATTTTGTTCCTAGAGGACATAACCCTTAACAAGTTGCAAGATTGCAATCTGTTATTAGCATTTACAGAACTGCAAATCACACAAAGGGCAATTAAGATTAAGAAGAACAACACAACAGTGCCTAGAACAAACTATAGTTTACAAAACTAATAGAGTTAAATAAATTTTAACACACATAGTGTAGTTAAATTAATACTTTAGAGATTTATTACGTAATTTGCAAGCATAGTCCTATCTACAGCAGGCCTGCAGGTAAGCAGAGAGGATAGAGAGAGTTAGGGAAACTCTAGGTTTAAGGTAGAAATAGCTAAGACAGCTATAATTTGCAACCTGCTACATAATTTGCAACTATAATTTACAACCTACCTTACAATTTGCAACTACAATTTGTAACCTACCTTACAATTTGCAACTACAATTCGCGACCTGCCTTACAATTTGCAACTACAATTTGCAACCTGCCTTACAATTTGTAACTACAATTCGCAACCTGCCTTACAATTTGCAACTATAATTTGCAACCTGCCTTACAATTTGCAACTACAATTCGCAACCTGCCTTACAATTTGCAACTACAATTTGCAACCTGCCTTACAATTCGCGACTACAATTTGCAACCTGCCTTACAATTTAGGACTACAATTTGCAACCCTAACCTAGTATATAGTATAGTGGGGGGGTTGGGGAAACTCTAGGTTTTCCTTTTTTAGTTTAGCGTTAATTGTGCACGTACCGGCTTAGCAACAATTCAGGGCCTAAATCTCTAAACCTAATATATATAGACTTATATGTTAACAAAACATAAATTAAGTTTATGAATAGAGTAGGTTGTTATAACAAGAACTTAGACAACAAATCTGTAATCAACGTTCCTAGATACTAGGACTAGGAAGATAAGAGGCTAAGACCTTGCTCTGTAGTGTTGTCTAACTACTCTAACTACGCAGGTAATAAGTCCCGCTATTTATACGTTGTAAAGGCTAGCAAAGTGCTTCTTATAAGCTGCTCTTCTAACGCCTTAATTGTACGCTACAAGATTAGAAAGGCTGTGTAGCCTTAGACAACTAGTCTATTTAGGACTAGGGGAATCGTTTTAAACTTTACCCCTCTAGACAAGCAGAATTTTGCTATTAATGCCACTACTGAGTTTATTGTGGGAGACGAAAAGACCGTACCAGCGCGTGAATGATTATCTCACGGCAGTATTGCAGGAGGAGAGATATTAGAAGAACGTGCTGACTATAAGGAACCCTTCTACGGCATTGTTTACAATGCTTCCTCTCTGAGTCTATAGAACACAAAGCTGGTGCTGGAACATTTCCTAGGGTCAGCAGCAGCTGAGGCACGGCCTCGGCACACAGAGTTGGGAATACCTAATTTTAGCTTCTTCTTGAACGTAGTTTTACTAGTAAGCCTCGTTGGTGGTAGCGCTTGGATGTTTATGACTAAAGAAGGGTTTGCGGTTTACTAACATCAACTTTACTTTGAATTGAATGGAAAACAGGGAAACCCTCTAAGAAAACTGGAATTAAGTGAAGAACTATGCTCTTCAGATCTTGGACTAAAGAGTCGCTGTATATCAGTGAATTCTTACATTATTTAACCTAGTATGCATAAACCCAGCAAATCTTGCATAAACCCAGCAAATCTTTGTACAAAAAGGATACTTAAAGGGAGCTGGAGTGAAACAGGTCTTTCCAACTTTGACTGAAAGACCTTGAAGTTCAACTACTGTGCTTTTTCCACATTCATCTTCATCCGTAGCCTGTTGGGCAGAGGTTTGCTATAGTGGTAGCAAATAGTGCTGGTTGATTTCATTTCGGTGTTTCTTTATCACGAGGTTGCGATTAAAATAAGGGCCGTCAATGGCTTTATGTCGGCCCTAGCCCGGCATAGCTCTTTCTCTTCCCAGAGATGGATGTCGGAGCAGCGTCCGATATCATTGAATCAATATTGTAATCTATGCCTAAATTAAAAGTGAACTTTGGGCGAAGCCAACTCCTGCAATCAGTCATTGAAAGCACTGTCCCTCTCCCTATAAATTATCGAACGCTTGCTTGCCTTGCCCGCAGTTACAACATCATCCCTGCTACCTTGGAATCCTAATCATGGCAAAACTTGCATGGGCTTCGTTCGCCTGGGCTGCCCTCCTTGGGAGTGCGATGACTGAGAACATCAGACGAACATACATTGTCCAGCTGAACACACCGCCAGACCTACGTAGGTCGATCACGCAACGACATTCTGTTCATCGGAACTCTCTCCGAACAGTTTCCTCCCAGGACACGATAATCTATTCGTATCATCACGTCTTTGATGGGTATTCTGCGGTGCTTGACGATGCCGAGGCTCGAGCTCTGCTTACCCAGCCCGATGTCAAATCCGTCACCGTTCAGAAGACGTATCGACTTCATACCACCTACACGCCCGAATTTCTTGGCCTGAATAACGCCGCAATGTTTGGACAGAAGACCCAAACATTTTCTGATATCAATGGGTCCGTCAATGGCACCAATACCGCCGGCCTCGACTCGGACATCGTGATCGGACTCTTGGATACCGGAATCTGGCCAGAGAGCGATAGCTTTGATGACACTGGCATGCCACCTATCCCCTCTTCGTGGAAGGGATCATGTGTACCAGGTGAAAATTTCATGGCATCCAACTGCAACAAGAAGCTCATTGGTGCAAGATACTTCAGCAAGAGTTTTGAAGCAAGTTGGCGTCGTTCACACAATGGATCAAGTTATGGCTTTGATGGGGAATACCGATCCGCAAGAGATGCTCAAGGCCACGGAACACACACATCTTCTACAGCTGCCGGCAGTGTCGTCCAGAGCGCGAGCCTCTTTGGCCAAGCTTCCGGTACCGCTCGGGGTATGGCCCCAAAGGCGCGCGTAGCCATGTATAAGGTCTGTTGGGGGGACGGGGGTGATAGCTGTGATTCTGCGGACATACTCGCTGCTCTCGATGCTGCTATTGAAGATGGCGTCAATGTTGTTTCAGCTTCTCTCGGTGGAGATCCGGGCATCGGACCCAACCCTCTTTACGTCGGAGCCTTTTCTGCAATGGCCAAGGGGATCTTCGTCTCCTTGTCGGGAGGCAATAATGGGCCTGAACCTGGTACAGTGTCTAACAATATCCCGTGGGCCTTGACTGTTGGAGCGAGTACGCTTGACCGTGGGTTTCCGGCCACTGCCGTCCTCGGCAATGGGCAGAACATTACCGGTTCATCACTCTCTGTCAATGACGATGGCTCCTTTCCAGCATTTCAGGAACTACCAATCATTCTGGCGAGCAATGCGGCGATGGCAAATGCGACCAACAGCACTGGTGCTTCCCAGTGTTTGGCCGGTACTCTGTCCACGAACAAAGTCGCCGGAAAGATCGTCATATGTATCAGAGGAGGAAATACTAGGTTCGAGAAGGGTCAAATTGTCAAGGATGCTGGCGGTTTGGGTTTGATACTGGCCAATGCCGACTCCAACGGTGAGGATACAGTAGCAGACCCGCACGTTATTCCGGCTATCAACATCGGCGCGAGCAGTCGAGCCGCATTAATAGAGTATGCCAATACTGTGGACGCAAAAGCTGGTTTGGATATCAAGGGGACCACTTTTGGCTTCCAAGCCCCCCAAATGGCGAGTTTCAGTTCGAGGGGCCCGAATTATCCATCTCCAGACTTGCTCAAGCCGGACATAACCGGACCCGGAGTCAATGTCCTGGCCGCATGGCCGGCCAATGTTTCCGTCACGAATCTTCCACAGGATACCCGTAGAGTAAAGTTCAACATACTGTCAGGTACTTCCATGTCTTGTCCTCATTTGAGTGGCATAGCCGCTCTGATAATGGCGAGACGTCCTGGCTGGAGCGCCGCTGCCGTCCGCTCAGCACTGATGACAACCGCATATACCACAACCAAGGGCAGTGACACCGTCATGATAGACGCAGCTGACCAAGCTCACGCATCACCTTTCGACTATGGTAGTGGTCATGTAGATGCAGTCGCCGCTTTGGACCCGGGTTTGATTTACGACATCAAGGCGGACGACTACTTAGACTTTCTGTGTGCCCTCAACCGTACTGCTGAGTTCATCCAAGGCACCAGCGGCACGAATAAAACCTGCTCTGATGACAAGAAGTACAGCGCATATGATCTCAACTATCCATCCTTCGCAGCCGGGTACGACACGGCAAACAGTACGTTCCAACCTAAAACTGTTCACTTTCGGCGAACAGTCACCAACGTCGGCGAACCCGGCACCTATCATGTCAACGTGTCGCTCAACACCCCAGATCTCGTTAACATCTTGGTCGAGCCTAGGGAGCTCATCTTCAACGCAGCGAACGAGCAAAGGGATTTTACTGTCACAGCAACACTCAAAGGGTCTGCGGCTGGTACAACTGCGTCAGGGAGGCTGGTTTGGTCAGACGGGTCGCATACAGTAGGTAGCCCCTTAGGCTTTGTATGGGGCAACTTAGCAGTCTTGGCTTCAGGAGATGCGTCTAATAGTTCTTCTATTGTTGACGGATACTGAACCAAATAACAATTCTCTTGAACGTTTGACAAAAGCCATGTTCCAGTTCTGCTTCACTCGCGTATTTACATACCTGTACAGAAAAGTAAAGACCGCAATGCAACCAGTAACCTTACAACTTATAATTCACGTACTTGTTGTGACATTTCCCGCTTATAAGGAAGGCTACAAAGCCTAGTACGTCTGCCTATTGACGATATTTACATTCTTGAGGTTATTACATCTCATTTTGATGCTGAGACACCAGTGATGAAAAGTTGATTTCGTCAAACAACGCGCTTCTCATCGTCAGAAACAGCAATGTGCTCAACCCTTTCGCTGGATCTACCAAGCTTTTCATGGGATATGTCCTCTTGCGTGAACTCGAACACTGAGAAGAAAAGTTAATCACAGTAAGACTCGATCTGTAGGAAAAGGGGTAACTGAACTTACAGTCGACCGGGGCACCGCGAAACTTGCGGGCAAGCGTCTTCTTCTTGAAGAGGTAATCGATTTCTGCAAAGCTTCGATCCTTGGTCTCAGGAAGGAAGAAGAAGATCCAGATGACCCAGATGAGGCAAAAGCCAAAGTAGAACAGTCCAGTCTTTGCACCCCAGTTCCATGCAGTGGGATCATTGTTGAGCATGCGGGGATTTAGCTGTTGGACAGCGATCTGGCCGCAGACGTAGAGGGCACGACCAATAACGATCGTCTGGGCGCGGACGCGAGACGAGGCCATCTCGCCCGCTATTACATAGGTAGTCGGGCCGAGAGAGATTTTGAAAGCAATCTGGACAAATATGAGAAAGACGGCAACAGGGATGGCAACCTCCGAGGCCGATTTGATAGCAAAGCCTAAGATGCCAACAACAAGCATGCAGAGGCCGATAGACGCTGAACCGTAAAGGTAGAATGTGCGGCGACCAACTGAGCCCATGAGAGCAATTGCGATTGCGGTAGCGAAGATATTGACTGACTGAATACCCATTGTGTAGCTGAAAGCATCATTGGCGCTCATGCCGATGGCACGGAGCATTGTTGCGGCATAATTGGTGATGGACTGGCCATTGAATATTTGAATGATCCAGGCCATGCTAACGATGCACGTGCGGCGCTTGTTCTCTCCATGAAAGCAGTCAGCATAGCTAGCATTCTTAGCCTCCATCTTCTCCATTTCATTAGTGTGCTTCATAAGGGCGAGAGTCTCGCGCATTGACTGCTCAGTGTAGTGTCCGGGACGAGCCAAGCGGCGCAGGCTCTTCTCAGCCTCGTCAATCTTGCCACGGCGAATGAGATACCAAGGCGATTCAGGAGCAAACCAGGCGACGAGGAACAGAGGGGGAATCCACATCCACTGGAGGCCGTAAGGTATCTGCCAGCCGGCGTTGCCTTGAATGTTGATTGTGCCTTTGAGCACACCAGCGGCTAGGAAGGAGCCGGCGCCCCAACACATGGACACCCAGGCGGTCAGGTAGCCACGCATCGCGGTAGGTGCAATTTCGGCAGCGTAGGCGGTGGTGAGTGTTTGGAATATGCCCCAAGGAATACCACACAAGATGTTACCGGCAAGAAGCATTTCAACATTCTGCGCAAAAAACAGAATGAAGATGGTGCCTGCCATGAGCACCATGGCGCCCTGAAAGACTTTGTGATTAGTGCATTGCCAGACCGTATTTCACAAAGACACACACCAAGTAGACCCTGCGAGAACCGTAGCGAGACTGGAGCCAACCGTTGATCACGAGACCGATGATAGAGCCAACGTTGTTACCGGCACCGATGATCGTTTGCCACTGGGTCGAGACAACCAGTTCACCTTTCACGTTGTGATCGTTGCCGAACCTCCGACGATAGGCGGGATGGGCGAAAAAGTTGTTGATGAGACCCACATCCATTCCCTCCATGACCAAAGCCATAGACAAAAGTGCGGAATAGATGGCGGCAGGCCGGTAGCGCTTGAAAAGTTCCATACGTGGCAGCCCAATCTCAGCTTCAGAGCTGGCAGCTGCGGCCTCGACGAGCTGCTGCTGCGTAAAGTGAATACTGCCATCGATAGAGCCTGGCTGTGGCATCGCCTCCGTCTTGGTGGAAGCCTGCACCGCAGCCATTGTGACAATCGCCCAAGGAGATGGGTTACTGTCGGCTGACTAACTTCACCAAAGAACTGAAGCGATACGGCAAAGGGTGCTGGTGAGGAGGAAAGAGAGGAAAGAAAAGGTTTTGAGATGTTCCGGGGGAAGGGGTGCGAGGATTGGGCATTAAATGTATCATGCTCTCGGCCACATTTGGCCCGAGAATGCTTGGAATCAATCAGATGCGCGAGACAACATAGTCACGCCCAGGAAGTATGAAGACTGCCACGAGGGCCAAGATGCGGGGATTGCTCCCCATGGGGTAGCTTGGGCCTACTAGCCGGGGCTAGAGTTGCCTACTCGATACGCTAAACCCATAAAGGACTAGTAAACTACGGCCAACCAAGCTCACAATTGAGGGGAGTCCTGGAGATGGAGACACGATTAGCCCTGTGGTAGAAACCTAGACCTCTGCCCACGGATCAATTCTAACGTATTATTCAAAGGAAAGCATTGAAACAGAGCTTGGGGATGTTGGCTCACGAAAAAAACTGCCGGATCCTACACATAAGACGCATACTCTGGAGAGTACGTAAATATGATCTAATGTATATGTGTATATCCTATAGAGCATGGCTATCGAGAGAGAGGGCTATGGGAGGACCCTGCCAAGCATGCAGGTGACACATACCTTGCTGAGCAGGATACGCCAACCGTACCCAAATCGGAGGCTAATCTCCTTCATCATAGTAGCTTACGAGCTCATTACGGGAACCCATGCTTCAAAAGGGAGTGCCTCGACCGTTTGACGTGTTCTCCCAGGGTCAAACTTCTAGTAAACATGTCTTCCTTGCCACGTATCCTTCTTGCAAGGTCGAGTTGTATCTAATTGACACCTGCATGGCCTTGACCTGCACAAAACACTCCAACAAAGCCGTGACCATGGACCGCCTCGTTGATCCGCGAAAGAATAGGAGCTGCAGCACCAACTGCCAAGAAGAGCGCCTTAGATACATTCGAAAAGTCCAGTTTGAATCTCAAGTCTCGATCTTGGCAAGGTGCGCCACTTGTCTTATCGTCGTTCCATGATGACCCGAGGCTACGGATAGTCCGAATACGAGTAATTTGAGTTGGTAAGATGTTTCCCTCATAAGACAGCTATGATCTGATTATGCCATCAGTCAGCATCGCTCGTTGGCATCTCCAGGTACTTGTCAAGATGTATTTCGTTGTCTATCATGTGAATAATACGCTTGTCGGGAGAATACACATGTCAAACCGGAAGAAACCAACACATCATGTTAGCGACGTCCAGCATGGCTGAAAATGGAGCGATGGTAACAAGATATCGAGCAGCCCTTTTTGAATGTATGCGCGACATATTGCTAGTGGCGTAGCTGTCAGGTTTCTCTCGAAGCCCGGATTAGCCTGATTTAAAAGCACGTCTGGTAGAAGCCCCATCTAGGCAAAGACACGACAGTATCTCTTAGCACACTGTGATCCTTTGGTCGTCTTAACTGTGTCCTGCAGCTTAAATGCTCTATTTTTCTTGAACGGAGCTTCAATTCCCGGAATGATTGTGGCGTGTTGGCACTGATCGTTGCTTAGTTTAGGCTCTTGCGTACCCATTAGCTCGCATAGCTTATTATTCAGGATCACCCTATCTTCCATAATCACTCTCATTGAGCAGACCTGCAAGGAATTTTTTTCCAATCCGAAATTTTAGGATAATAGACAGTTTTCGCCGATAGTAGTCTTTGCAGGACCTGTAAAGCTTAAGTTAAAGAATACCACTCTCTATTATATCTTAGGGATGTACAAAGAAAGAATCTATTAATTATTTAGCACCTATAAGCTTAAATTATTTTAAGAGAGGGAGTGTCTCTTGTCTAGCTGCAGCTTTAACTGTAACACTTACCGTTTCTACGCTAGCATTAATCGCTGGCATAAGAAGTACTTAAGCACTGCATTTAGCAAGATTAGCCTGTTTAAGGCAAATAGCATTTATCTGTTAGAAGCAGTAAACCTAAGGGCCAACTCGTTGTCTTCTTGTTAAGAGAAACTACTCCTACAAGTCAGACGCTCTAGGTATAGTAAACAGTACGCATTAGGTTAGATTTGAAATAGTTATCATTCTATTGATAAGTAACTAGTTAGGAACAGTCTATTTACATGTACGCGACGGATTAATTAATGCTAGAGCTTAAGCTAGTAGTAGTAAAAAGTTAGTATAATTCCTGCTACTTTGCTGTGTAATATGTTAAGCTAAAGCAAGTAAATTATTATATCTAACAGTAGTCTGTAAGCGTATAATCCTTAGTTTTATCTTTTAATTATGTAGCTTTATTAGCTAAACAAGTATTATAACTAGGTAAATTAATTAGTTTAAGCGTTGTTAACTAATTGTATTAGTTATTGTAGATATCTTCTTAGCTTATAGTTAGCGCGTCTAAAACCTTCTTGCCTTAGTTATTTCTAAATAGATTATAACTTTAATTATAATAAAAGGATAACTTACTCTATAGGCAAGCTATTTAACAGGCAACCTAATTACTTTTACTAAGTCTCTACTAAACTCTCCTCTATTATAGCCTAAAATACTACAAATAATCGCTATATAAGGCAAATCAAGCTGTAATATTACTTAAATATCTTTTTTACTTTATTCTTACACATTTATGTGTTATATCCTATCTAGTTAGACTGTCTACAGCATTGTTAGATTAGTTTACCCCCTTTAGCGTGCACCTACTCTTTTAGCTTCTTCTTATTACTATACGCTCTTTAGAGCTACTAGTAACTGTAAAGAAAGTAGAGAAGAAAGGAGAACAGACTACTGTCTTCTCTAAAGACTCTAATATAGAAGACCTAGACTAACTAGACTAGGTAACTCTAAGATAGGAAGCGTATAGCCTAAACAGGCAAGAGGAGTAAATAGAGTAATAAGATAATATAATAGACAAGTAATTATATTAAACGCTAGGTACAGAATAAAGAGAAAAGGAGAGTAGGTAGTATTTATACTCTACTTCTCTTTTCTCTATTAAATATTTGAAGGATCTAGAATAGCAATTACTAATAGATGCTTAGAAATCTAAAGTTGATTTCTAAGCAGATTGTGTATGCAATTACGTATACAATTACGCAACCTACTAGCAGATTACGTAGGTGTACATGTAACCTACTAGTAAAGGCAACGTGTTGTTAAGCTATTTATAGTAAGAAAGCTAACTCTAGATCTAGTAAAGCTATTGCTATAATAAGCACAGCTTTATAACGCTCTCTAGTTAGGCATTCTTTAGATATTACTTTACTAGATTAGGTAAGAGATAAACCTAATTAGAAAAGTACTAGTGTTTAGGCCTTATATAGATATATTTAGGCTAAATAGCTTAAGTTGCCTTTTAAGGTAATAACTATTCCTTAAAAGAAAACTTTCTAATAAAGATTATAAGAAAGAAGTCTTATAACTTTATAGTAACTACCTATCTCTATCTATTAGAGTTCTTTTCCTCTAAACCTGCTTTTATTTATATAATTTTTATTATATAGTAGCCTTATTTACTGCCTAAAGCTTACTAATATCCTATTAGGCTGAAACTAGCCTATAGGATAAGATTACCCTCTTCTTTGCGTAGTGCTTAAGCGCGCTGTTAAGTTTCACACTTTAGACAAAGTCTGTAAGTAATTGTTTAATTAGGTCTTAAGGATGAATACAAGAGTAGGGAACTAGAAGAGGTAAGTAGTATACGTCTAGGACCTTAGCTACTTAGGTTGCAAGGAAGAGTATAGAGTAGACTATCTGTTTTGCAAGCAGAGTTAAGATATTCTAAGAACAAAGTTAATTAACAAGGTTAAATATAAACTATAAGGGTTGTGTTCCTACAAACTATATACTTTAATAATAGTAGTAGTAATACAGACTGATTAGTGTTGTGCATCCTCTAATTGCACTAAGCACTAATTATACTAATTACTAATTATACTAATTGTGCTAAGCCCTAATTAGGTTATGTGTTCCCTTAGCTCCTTACTAAGTGCTAACACTATAATTGTTGCTTACTTATGTTTATTCTGTTGTTATAATTACTATACTGCAGCTACTATAATTAGACAAATTCTTTCTATGTTCTATAGATTATAACACTATCCCTCTTCTATCTTAGCTTAGTCTCTTAAGCTTATTTATATAACGCAGGGCCCTTTCTTAATTATTAGGTAAGTCTTAACAATGCTAAAACAGCTAACTATCTTAAGTTTAGCTTGCTGTTATTGTCTGTACAAATTTATTAAATCCTTTAAGGAGATTATAGTGTAGAAATACAAAACCTATGTAAAGCATAACTATGTGTGTAAAGTTTATATTTAGTCTAGAAAGTGCAGCAAGTGTGTCTTTCTAGAGCAACGTTGTAATATAAGGATAACTTAATCTAAGTTTACTTAACTAGCGTCTAAAAAAGAGAAGTTGTAGGTTTATATAAAAGAGAGTTGTAAAGTGTAAACTAAAGCGCTCTAGGTATCTAAAAAGGCTATAGAGGACCTGCGTGTAGCTTATGCGCGTAAAGAGCAGTTGCAATAACAAATAGATTTATTAGACTGTTGTGCTAAAGAGGCTATTGCAGTAAAGGAGCATAGTATTAAAGAGCAGGAGCAGCTAGAGACAAGGACTATTAAATTAACAGGTCTGTCTAACAAGTTCTTGTTGTTGCCTAGTACCTAGAGTGCCTTTAAGAGTTATCTATTAGAGTACTAGGAGAGCAACGTAGCTTTGCCTAATTAGTCTCTTTAAATTGCTTTAACATCTGCTAGCAGTTTATAAGGTGCGTAGTTAGTTCCTATGTGTTTTCTAAGTCTAGGTAACCTAACTATTTAACTAGGTATTTGTTGCTGTTGCTAATGTTGCAATGTTGTATTATTTTTTTAACTTCCTACTTGTTGTTAATGTTAACCTAGTAGTAGAAGTCCTTCTAGATTAGCGTTCTAGGGTTAGCTAGTTCTAACAAGGATATATAGAACACTAGATAGATCTTTGCATCCTTAAGCAGATCAAGTCTATAGTTAACTAGGCTTATCTGCTTAGAAATAAAAAAGGGTCTAACTTTAATGTAATCTAGTTTTTTTGTAAGTCTTTGTGTTTAAAGGTTTTTTATAAGGAGATAGACTTTATTCCTCTCTTTTAGCTAAGGTGCTGTTTTTTGTTTCTAGTTAATATAAGAGATTGCTTGTTCTTAAGCTTTGCTAATGTTTTCTAGCGTTTTCTTATGTACTTCCTTTAGTTTCTAAACTAAGAAGATTGCTAATTCTGTTTGTATTAGCGTATCTAGTGCTCTAGTAAAGAGATTTAGGTGTCTTCTGTAATTTAAGAAGAACAGCGTTACGCCTATTGCTTCTAATAACTTGTTATTGTATATAATCTGTGCTATAGGTAATAGCAAAACCTAGTTGTCTTGTTGCTAGTTGCTATAGATTTGTAGAAATGTTTCTACAGTTTAATTTATGCATTTAGTCTGTCTGTCTGTCTATAGATAATAGGCTGTAGATAGCTTCTTCTTAGTACTAATAGCTGCTAAGAGCGTAGTCTAATAATTTAATGTAAAGAGCTTGTCTCTATTACTAATAATTAATTAAGGAATACTGTAATGCCTAATAACTTAGTCTAGGAATACTTAAGCAAGCTGCTCTGCAGTATAGCTGTGTTAGAAGAGTATTATCTCTGCAGCTTTTATAAATCTGTCTACTATAATAAAGATTAAGTTGTAGCTGTATCCTATAACAAGGTCTTTAGGGATAGACAGCTGTATAACAAAATCTATTGTAATGTTTATCTAAGGGGCTGTTAGTAGCTCTATTGCTTATACTTCTCTATATTTAGTGTATGTACTATGCTTGTTCTTCTAGCAATCTACACAATCTTTAATATACATAGTAACCTTGTCTTTTATATTTAGGAACTTGTAGTGTCTCTTAATAAGTTCTATTATCCTTGTAATACTAGGGTGTCTGTAAAGCAGGTTATTATAGTAACTAGCTATAATCTTTTTCTATAATTCTTCTAGTACTTCTAACAGAATGCGCTGTTTGTTCTAAACCTGTATTATATTATTAAGCTGCTATAATAGTCCTAATAATTTATCCTTGTTAACTCTAAGTATAGCGTATTTATTAATTGTCTTAGTTCTTACAAGGTTATGTTGTTAACTAAGTGCATTAGCTCTGCTATTATCTTTTCCTAGCGTGTACAGGATCTTAAACTTGTAATATCTTAGTAGTTTAGCCTATTAAACCTGTCTTTAATTAAGTACCTTAGTTATATTAAACTATACTAGGTTCTTATAATCTGTATAGATAGTAAGGTCTAAGCAACTTTCTACGTAAACTCTCTAATATTCTAGAGCTAATACAATTACTAAGAGTTCTTTGTTATACATATTATAGCATTCTTTAGGTCCTATAAACTTGTGTAAGTAGTAGGCAATTAGGTGCTATAAGCTATCTTGTTCCTAAGGTGCGCATGCTCCTAATACTAAATCTAAGGCATTAGTTTTAAGTTAAAGCAGTTTCCTACTCTTAACTATAATTATTATAGGTAGCTCTACGCATGCTTACTTAAGTAATAAAATTGCGTCTTCTTATGCTTATTTCTACTTAAACAGTTTGTCCTTCTGCATAAGCCTAGTAAGTAGTAAGACTCTAAGAGAGTAATCCTTAATAAAGTGTTAGTTAAAGTTAATAAACCTAAGAAACTCTTAAATATTTTTAATAGTTTTAGGTATTAGCTACTCCTTTACTACCTATATCTTTATTTTACTTATCTTAACTCTAGACCTTTCTATAATATAGCTAAGAAACTCTACTTTATCCTTATGCTATTTGCACTTCTCTAGCTTTAGCCTAAGGTCTGCTTTTGCTAAGCATTCTAACACTTGTTGTACGTAGACCTTGTGTTCTTCTAGTGTCTTGCTATACACTAGGATATTATTAAAGTAGGCTACTATAGTAATATCTAGGTATACTTACAGTATATTATTAATAAGAGCCTAGCAGACTGCTAGTGCGTTAGTTAGCCTAAATAGCATAACTATATACTTAAAATGTCTATAATAGGTTCTAAACGCTATTTTTTATTCTTTGTCTTTTTTTATGTGTATTAGGTTATACGCTCTGCGTAGGTTAAGTGTAGTAAAGAACTTTACTTTTAATAACTAGTGTTGTAGTTCTATTATATTAGGTAGTAGATACTAATTCTTAATAGTAATGTTGTTTAGTTTTTAGTAGTTAACGCAAAGTTGTAGTTAACTGTCTTTCTTTAGTATAAATAGAATAGGGAATTCTACTAGAGATTTAGATTTTCTAATAAATCCTTTTACAAGGTTCTTCTTAATATAGTTCCTTAGTATCTTAAGTTCTTTCTTAGATAACTAGTATATAGGCCTAAAGGGTAGTTCTTTCTCTTCCTAGAACTTAATCTCACAATCCTAAGGTTAGTGCTTAGGTAGCGCTTTTATAAATAGCTTTTCTTTAAACATCTAGGCGTACTAACAGTACACATCTAGTATAGCAGAAGTTGCACTATCTTTCTCCTTAATTATTATAGAGGGGCTATCTAAGTCTACATAATTAACTACTCTATCTTAGCATATCTAATAGTTTAAAGAGATGTTGTTAATCTCCTTCTTATCTACTAACTCTAGCGTAGGTTGTGTAGGCTAGCGTGTAGTTATACTATATCTGCACTCTTTAAACAAAAGCTATTAATCTTTCTAATTAATCTATAGGTTAAGCTTCTATAACTATAGTAATTCTAATATAACATTGTAAGTAGCTGTACTTAAGACGTCTAGTAATATTAACTTATAGTGTTCTTATATCTAGAAGAGTTAGCACTTAACTTTGTACGTTATAACTGCTTCTCCTAGTATTAGTTCTCTATTAGCTACTTAGAGCTAATACAAGTGTTCTTTACGCAAGAGGTGTAGTCTAGCTAGCTATACTCTATATAAGGAAACGTAGTTCCCTTATACTTCTAAGTCTAAGAGTACTAATAGCTTCTTCCTATTTAACATAATAGGGAGCTTAATAAGGTTATAGGTTCTAATAGAGTTAATAACAAGACTCTAGGTGCCCTTGTTTATTCTTCTAAAAAAGACTTGTTATCTGTCCTAATCCTTTTAAATTCTTTTACACCTTAGTACTTCCTATATCTAGAGTTAAGGCATAACTGCTAGTAGTTATTAAAGTAGTTACTATTAACTAGCAGCTGTACACGTGTTGCTCTAGTTAGGTTATTATCTCTAAAGAATATAACATAGTTACATTTGTTAATTAAATAAATGTTACAAAAGTTTTTAGTACACTTATACTATTGTACACAACAGCAGTTACAGGGCAACAAAAAGTAGTGCGCTCTTAACTTATCTTTGTAGAATATTGCGCACTTATTATCTCTACATACTGTCTATAAAAGATTTACGTGTTTAGAGTTCTAGAAATCTAAGATGTACTATATATAAGAGTTAACAGTAGCTAAAGGTAGCTACCTTGTTATATAGTTCTGTGTGCGTTATAATTCCTAATTACACTAGTTTCCTTCTTCTAGTTTGTTGTTAATTTTATTAATAAGGCGCTAGCAGTCTATAAGGTCCTCCTTAAATTCTTTAATAATTATGTTAAGGCTACGTCTTAGCCTTACATGCTTAAGTAGTAGTATTAGCTAGTGTATAAGGGATTAGCATATATTGTAATATAATTAATTATTTTCTTTACGTTCCTATTATTGTTAAGTGTAGTAGTACTCTTTATAGCAGTGTTAGTGTGCTAATCTAGATCTAACCTAAGCTAAAGTCCTTCCTATTATATCTAGGAGGTTGTTTATCTAATTTTAATACTCTTGCAATTCTTTATAAGGTGTTGCTGCGCGCTTAGGAGGTTTAATATACCCTATATTGTCCTTAGGACTAGACTCTAGGTCTTCTATAAGTTGTCTAACTTCCTTAGTAATTACTTCCTATTTATTACTAGTATCTGTGTCTTTATAACTACAAGACAGTATATTAACTTGCTAGAGAACCTTGTTCTTTATACAGCAGTCTCTAGCAAAGTAGCCTATCTTACTATAGTTATAACAGGTTTTGTTATTCCTGTTGCCTAAGTTATTGCTTCCCTTGCTCTTTTTATTCTAGCGTTCTAGTAGGCTTAGTCCTTTGTTAAGGTTTAAGAGGTCTATAGCTTTAGGTCTGTAGTATCTACTCTATATATTACTATAGATGCGTTAATTGCTGTTAGACTAGTAGTTGTTACAGTTGCCTTAATTTCCTTAATTTAGGTTGTTGCGCTACTAGTTATATAGAGGCAGGCAATTATTAACCTTAGTTACAACGCGCGCTCTAGAGTTGTTCCTTAATTCTATCTAAAGCTTATATAGCTTAACATTAATGCTAATTACTTTATTAACTAGTTTGTTTAAGGTGTTAGTACTAGCGCTAGTGCGCATTAGTTCCTCCTTAACTTTAAGCTTAAGGCCTTGTTTAAACATAGTTATTAACATAGTGTTGTCCTATTCTATGTTAGTAGTAAGTTGTTAGAACTCTGCAGCGTAGTTAGCTAATAACTAATTTTATTTAATATGTTAGATGTTGTGTTGTATAATAGCTAGTTTGTTTAAGACTCTAAAGATTAGTTTAACTATCTTCTTAAACTTATCAAAGTTGTTAAACTAGACTAAAATTTTGTTAGGACACTTATCTAACATAGCCTTCTAAAGAAAAGGTTTAATCTATTTAAAAGCGTTGCTATATATATAACTTGCAGCTAGCATAATATGTTTATTATCTAAGATCCTATTTCCTTAAAACTTAAAGAACAAGTTAAACTAGAAGAGCTAGTTATTAAGCTTACGTTGTTTGCTATTGTAGGTGTTAGGCTTAGCAACATTTATAGTGCTGTTTATAATAGTAGCATCTATATTAACATTGCTTAAGCAAGAGCTGCTAGGGGTAGCACAGGTTCCTAAAGTACTTATCTTAGAGGTGTTTAAAATGTTAAGTTTTACACTTTAGACAAAGTCTGTAAGTAATTATTTAATTAGGTCTTAGAGATAAATACAAGAGTAGGGAACTAGAGAGGGTATGTAGTATGCGTCTAAGACCTTAGCTACTTTAGTTGCAAGGAAGAGTATAGAATAGACTATCTGTTTTGTAAGCAGAGTTAAGATATTCTAAGAACAAAGTTAATTAACAAGGTTAAACATAAGCTATAAGGGTTGTGTTCCTACATACTATATACTTTAATAATAGTAGTATTAATATAGACTAATTAGTGTTGTGCATTCTCTAATCGCACTAAGCACTAATTATACTAATTACTAATTATACTAATTGCGCTAAGCCCTAATTAAGTGACGTGTCCTCTTACTCTCTTGCTAAGTACTAACACTGTAATTGTTACTTACTTATGTTCCTTTCTATTGTTATAATTACTGTGCTACAGCTACTATAATTAGGCAAATCCTTTCTGTGTTCTGTAGATTGTAACATAAACATGTAGGCAACTCTTAAGACAGCTTCTTAGTTCCCTATAGACCTTAGCTTGTCTTTTATCTAGGACTTAAACGTCCTGTATACATGTTATTTGCTACTAAACTTACTTATATTAAGCAACTTTATAGCCTTGTTTAGCTTGTTGTTGCTTATATGTATAGAGGTAGGGGGTGTTGCAATATACTTTAGTAATCCTATAGATGCAATATAAGCTTAGACCTAGGCTTTAACTAGCTGTTATATAGTTTTGCTTATATCTTCTCTTAGTAGATCCTAGTTAGGGTCTGTAGCTAGGTAGGCCTTATTGTTAGTAATAGCTACTGCAGCCTTAGGTAGGGTTGCCTATAATAGGTAGGTAGTTAGGCGTTCTAGTACGTAAGCTAGTAGCTTATCCTACTATTCCTCTAGTACTAATAAGGTAGCAACATTCTAGAGTTTAGTTCTAATGTCTAATTAATTGTTGTTACTAGTGCACAGCTAAATGCTGTATTTACCTAGACGCCTAGCAGCGTTGTTAAACGTCTTGCTTATTAATACTTATATTAGTAATCAAATCTAATTGTAAAGAGCTAAGCTCTAAGGGAATTTGCTAGTAAAATACAAGACAGATTTAATATAGAACAGCCTCTAGAGTAGAGGTTACAGAGTTTTTATAACCTTGTTTTAGACATTTTAGCTCTGTAGCAGGGTTCTAGTCTATACTAAGAGTGCAAGCTAGAGTACTGCTAAGGCAGTGTACGCTAAGGTGCTAGCACCTAGGCCTAGCCTATTATCGGTTTTTTATAAGGAGATAGACTTTATCCCTCTCTTTTAGCTAAGGTACTGTCTTTCTTTTCTAATTAATATAAGAGATTGCTTGTTCTTAAGCTTAGCTAATGTTTTCTAGTAATTTCTAATATACTTCCTTTAGTCTTGTTACTAAGGCAATTGCTAATTTAGTCTAAATAGTTGTATCTAAACTTCTAGTAAAGAGATTTAGGTGTCTCCTATAATTTGCAAAGAACAGCGTTGTGCCTATTACTTCTAATAATTTGTTATTATACATAATTTAAGCTATAGGTAATAGCAAAACCTAGTTGTCTTGCTACTAGCTGCTGTAAATCTGTAGGTATGTCTCTATAGTCTAATTTGTTCTTTTAGTCTTTCTATCTGTATATAGGTAGTAAGCAGTTAATAGCTTCTTCTTAGTACCTATAGCTGCTAACAGCGTAGTCTAGTAATTTAACGTAAAGAGCTTATCTTAATTGCTAATAATAGATTCTAGTATACTGTAGTACCTAACTATTTAGTCTAAGAATACGCGAGCTAGTTGCTTTGCAGTATAATTGCAACAAAAAGGTATTATTTCAGCGTACTTAGTAAATCTGTCTACTACAACAAAGATTGCGTTGTAGGCATAACCTGTAATAAGGTCTTTAGAGATAGGCAGCTGCGTAACAAAGTCTCTTATAATATATGTCTATAGGGCTGTAGGTAGCTCTATTACCTGCATTTCTTTATATTTTGTTTGTGTACTATGCTTGTTTTGTTAATAGTTAACATAGTTTTTTATATATTTAGTAACCTTGTTCTTTATATTCTTAAACTTAGAATGTCTTTTAATAAGTTCTATTATACGCGTTATACTAGAGTGTCTGTGTAGTAGATTGTTGTAGTAACTAGCTATTATTTCTTCTTAAAATTTCTCTAGTACTTGCAACAAGATACGTTGTTCTTACTAAACTCGCATTATATTGTTAAGTTGTTGTAATAGACCTAAGGATCTATTATTGTTAACTCCTAATACTATAAACTAGTTAATTGTTTTTTCTCTAATAAGGTTGTGTTGTTAGCTAAGTGCGTTAGCTCTACTATTGTCTTTGCCTAGTGTAAATAATATCTTGAATTTGTACTACTCTAGTATCTCTAACCAACGTACTTGTTGTTAATTTAGGACCTTAGTAGTAGTAAAGATTACTAGGTTCTTGTAGTTAGTGTAGATAGTAAGTTCTAAGCAACTTTCTATATACGCTCTTTAATGTTCTAGGGCTAATATAATTGTAAGTAATTCCTTATTATACATGTTGTATTGTTCCTCTAGTCCTAAGAACTTGCGTAAGTAGTAAGCAATAGAGTGCTATAGCCTATCCTTTTCTTATGTAATGCATGCGCCTAATATAAAATCTAAGGCGTTAGTCTCTATACGCATTAGTCTACTACTAGTAAACATAATTAACATAGGTAGTGTAACATAGGCTTACTTAAGCACCTCAAAGGCATTGTCTTATTTTTCTTCTTACTTAAATAGCGTGTCCTTCTGCGTAAGCTTTGTTAGCAGGATTATAATCTTTAAGTAGTCCTTAATAAAGCGTTAGTTAAAGTTAACAAATCCTAAGAATTCCTAGATCTATTTAACTGTCTTTAGCGTTAGCTATAATTTCACTACTTCTACTTTTATTAGACTAATCTTAACTCTGTATTGTCCTACAATATACCCTAGGAATTTAACTTCCTTTTAGTGCTAGTTGCACTTTTTAGGTTTTAGTTATAGATCTACTCTTCTTAAGCATTCTAGCACTTTAGTTACGTGTTGTATATACTCTTCTAGCGTCTTCAAGTACACTAGGATGTTGTTTAAATATACTACTACTATCCTATTAAGATGTGCCCTAAGGATGTTGTTAACTAACTCCTAGTACATAGCTAGTGTATTTGTTAGATTAAATAGTATAATAAGGTACTTATAGAGTCTATATCTTGTTCTAAAAGCTGTTTTCTATTCTTCTCTTTTCTTTATGCAGATAAGATTGTACACTTCTCTTAAATCTTACGTAGTAAAGTACTAAGCTTCTACTAGCTAGTCCTATAACTCTATAATATTTAGGAGTAGGTAGCAGTTTTTAATAGTAATATTATTAAGCTTTCTAAAGTTAATACATAGTTGTAGCTTGCTATCCTTTTTAGGAACAAACATAATAGGGTACCCTACAGGTAATTCTAATTGTCTAATAAATCTCTTGTTAAGGTTCTCCTAAATATACTTACATAGTACTTTAAGTTCCTTCTCTAATAATCAATATAGCCTCTTAAAAGTTAGGTTCTTTTCTTCCTAGAGCTTAATCTTGTAATCCTAGGGTTTGTGCTTTAGTAGGGCTTTTGCTATAAGTTCTTCTTTAGACATTACTACGTACTGTTAGTATATGTTAGAAATAGTAGGAGGTGCACTCTCTTTCTCCTTAACTCTTGCTTTGTAATCTGTTAGGCTCCTAGTATCTACAGAGTTAACTGCTCTAACTTAGCACGTCTTGTATATTAAAGAGATATTGTTAATCTTCTTCTTATCTACTAGCCGCAACGTGCGCTGCGTAGGTATAGATGTATTAGTGCTATATTTATCTCCTTTCAACAAAAGCTTCTCTTATGCCTAGTCTATCTGTAGGTTATACTTTTATAACTATAGAAGTCTTAATATAACATTATGCGTAGCCTTTACAAAGACGTCTAGAGTTATTACCTTATAGTGCCCCTATATCTCTAGAGGTGCTAAGCTTACTTTGTATATAATAAATAGCTTGTCTAGCATTAATTCTCTATTAGCTACTTAGAGTAAGTAAGCCTGTTCCTTTATGTGTAAGGCAAGACCTACTTAATACAACACTTCTTAAGAAATATAGCTTGCTTAGGCTTCTATGTCTAAGAGTGCTAATAGTACTACTTTATTTAGCTTAATAGAGAGTTTAATAAGGTAATTAGTCCTAATAAAATTAATAGATTGATCTTTAGCGCTCTTACGCACTGTTCTAAAAAAGTCTTGTTAGTAAATCTATTATATTCCTTGTGTCTGTAGGAAACCTTATAATTAGGTTTTAAGCAGTTTTACTAGTAGGCGTTGTAGCACTATTTATTAACTACTAGCTGCATCTAAATCACTGCTTATAGGTCTTCTTTTCTAGGAAAGTAGGTATAGCTGTGTTTATTAATAAGGTGCCTTTTGCATAAGTTGTTCTAGCAGTTATACTACTAAACGCAGCAAGCAAATTGTCTTAGAGGGAACTATCTATTATTTAGCTTAGAGTTGTAGTGTACACTGTATTAGTTATTACTATAGGCTGTCTATAACAAATCTCTGTATTATAGATTCCTAGGGTCTAGTTTATCCTAGGGTTGTAGGCTAAGTAGTAGTAGAAGCAATAGTAGAGAGAGCTGTTATTTCCTTATATATTCTATGCTGCGCTTTGTCTTAGCTTCTATCTAGCATTAATCCTTAGCGTCTTCTAGGTTGCTTAATACTTATTAGCAGTTGTTATCTTGTTGTTTAACCTGCTAGATAAGCTAGTTAAACTCTAGGGTAAGCTCTCCTTCTTTCGATCCTACTACAAGTTAGACTAGTTCTTAATATATTTTTGTGTATGCTTCTTGTTTAGTACAGCGCTTACGCTGCTAATATTAGTGTTAGTAGTGTGTAGTGTCTTGTCTAATCTCTATACGTGTTTATCTAGAAGTGTTTAAGAGGTTATCTATCTTATGTTAGTAGTCTTTTATCTCTTTGTAGGGTTAACTAATGTTATTAAGCATAGCTTATTCCTTAGCAACTTCTTTTAGGTTGCGTTTAACAACTAGAATTTCCTTGCCTTTAAGACTAAAGTAGCTTGTTCTACGTTGTTAGAACAGGCCCTTGTGTTTCTTACTAATCTTAAGGCTTGTTCCTTCTACACAATATTCTACTGCATAGTAGTGTTAGTTGCTATTAGTAAATGTTACTTCTTTACCTTCTACATCTTTATAGTAGGGAGTAGCTGTATAAATAGAAGGTTTAATGCATTTATTATTACTCTTAGGACTAAACTCTAGGTCTTCTATAAGTTATCCTATGTTATTAGTAATTACTTTCTAATTACTAGCATCTGCAGTATTAACCTTGCAGGTTAGGACATTAGGCTGTTAAAGAATCTTGTTCTTTATTTTATAGTCTCTTGCAAAGTAGCTTAGTTTGCTATAGTTGTAGCAGTTTTTACTACCTGCGTTATTAGAGTAGTATCCTCTTCTACTCTTCTTCTTGTTTTAACAGAGTAGTAGCGGTTCTTTATTAAGGTTTAAGAGGTCTATTACTTTAGGTCTAAAGTATTTACTTTAAGTGTTATTATAGATACAACATCTAGTATTAGATTAATAATATCCTTCTTATTGCCCTTAGTTTAGGTTGTTTTGCTATTAGTTCTATAGCTGTGTTAAGTTTTACACTTTAGACAAAGTCTGTAAGTAATTGTTTAATTAGGTCTTAGAGATAAATACAAGAGTAGGGAACTAGAGGGGGTAAGTAGTATGCGTCTAGGACCTTAGCTACTTAGGTTGCTAGGAAGAGTATAGAGTAGACTATTTGTTTTGCAAGCAGGGATAAGATATTCTAATAACAAAGTTAATTAATAAGGTTAAACACAAACTATAAGGGTTATGTTCCTACAAACTATATACTTTAATAATAGTAGTAGTAATATAGACTAATTAGTGTTCTGCATCCTCTAATTGCACTAAGCACTAATTACACTAATTACTAATTATACTAATTATGCTAAGCTCTAATTAGGTTATATGTCCCCTTAGTTCCTTGCTAAGTGCTAACACTATAATTGTTGCTTACTTATGTTTATTCTGTTGTTATAATTACTATGCTGCAGCTACTGTAATTAGGTAAATCCTTCCTATATTCTTTAGATTGTGACACTATTCCTCTTCTGTCTTAGCTTAGTCTCTTAAGCTTGTTTATATAACGCAGGGCCCTTTCTTAATTATTAAGTAAGTCTTAACAATGCTAAAACATCTAACTATCTTAAGTTTAGCTTACTGTTATTATTTTTACAAATTTGTTAAGTTCTTTAAAGAGATTACAGTATAGAAATGCAAAACTTGTATAAAGCACAACTGTATATGTAAGGTTTATATTTAGTCTAAGAAGTGCAGTAAGTGTGTCTATCTAGAGCAACGTTGTAACGTAAAGGTAACTTAATCTAAGTTTACTTAACTAGTGTCTAAAAAAGAGAAGTTGCAGGTTTGCATAAAAGAGAGTTGTAAAGCATAAACTAAAGCGCTCTAGGTATCTAAAAAGGCTATAGAGGACCTGCGTATAGCTTATACGCGTAAAGAGTAATTATAGCAACAAATAGATTTATTAGACTATTGTGCTAAAGAGGCTATTGCAGTAGAGAAGCGTGGTATTAAAGAGCAGGAACAGCTAGAGACAGAGACTATTAAGTTAACAGGTCTGTCTAACAAGTTCTTGTTGTTGCCTAGTACCTAGGGTGCCTTTAAGGGTTATCTATTAGAGTACTAGGAAAGTAACATAGCTTTGCCTAATTAGTCTCTTTAAATTGTTTTAACATCTGCTAGCAATTTATAAGGTGCGCTGTTAGTTCCTATATATTTTCTAAGTCTAGGAAATCTAACTATTTAACTAGGTATTTGTTGCTATTACTAATGTTGCGATGTTGTATTATTTTTTTAACTTCCTACTTGTTGTTAATATTAACCTAGTAGTAGAAGTTCTTCTAGATTAGCGTTCTAGGGTTAGCTAGTTCTAACAGGGATATATAGAACACTAGATAGATCTTTACATTCTTAGGCAAAGTAACTCTATAGTTAACTAGGCTTATCTGCTTAGAAATAAAAAATAGTCTAACTTTAACATAATCTAGTTTTTTTGTAGGTCTTTGTGTTTAAAGGTTTTTTGTAAGGAGATACACTTTATCCCCCCTCTTTAGCTAAGGTGCTGTTTTTTATTTCTAGTTAACATAAGTAATAGCTTGTTCCTAAGCTTTGCTAATAATTTCTAGCATTTTCTTATATACTTCCTTTAGTTTCTAAACGAAGGAGATTGCTAATTCTGTCTATACTAGCGTGTCTAGTGCTCTAGTAAAGAAATTTAGGTGTCCTCTGTAATTTAAGAAGAATAGTGTTGCGCCTATTACTTCTAATAACTTGTTGTTGTATGCAATCTGTGCTATAGGTAATAGTAATACCTAGTTGTCTTACTGCTAGTTGCTGTATATCTATAGAAATGTTTCTATAGTCTAGTTTATACGTTTAGTCTATTTATCTGTCTGTAGATAGTAGGCTGTAGATAGCTTCTTCTTAGTACTAATAGCTGCTAACAGCGTTGTCTAATAGTTTAACATAAAGAGCTTGTCTCTGTTACTAATAATTAATTTAGGAATGCTGTAATGCCTAACAACTTAGTCTAGGAATACGCAAGTAAGCTGCTCTGTAGTATAACTATATTAGAAGAGTATTAGTATAACTATATTAGAAGAGTATTATTTCTGCAGCTTTTACAAATCTGTCTACTATAACAAAGATATTGGAGCTAAGAGAACTAGAAAGAGTAATTAATAAGTGAAAGAGGTAATTAAGTTCCTTGTATTATTATTGTAGTAAAGGATCACATCTATATACCTGTAGTATTAGGATTAATCTCTAAGTGTTCTAGAAAGGGAGATTGTACTCTAGGATTAGGTTCTGTAATAATCTGTAATAGCCTATGTGTTCTAATCTAGCACTTATGTAATGTGTAACCTTTACTGCAACACACCCTCTAGGAGCGCTAGTCTACAATTAGTGTTCCTAATCTTACAGGTTTGTTATTTCTCTAGTTTTCCTTATAGGTTGTCTAATTAGATTAACATGCGCGCAGTCGCTTAATAATTAGAGTCTAGAAATAGTTGCCTAATTAGGTTAACAACTAAACAGCTACGCACAAAACAATAACAAAAACATATTAAGCTCTAACTTCTTATCCTTATACTCTCTATTAGCGAGTTGCTTGCCTAACACTAACCTTCTTACAGTATAAGATTAATCCTTATTTTTCTGCGCAGTTGCTAATTCTAATTGTAGGCTCTTAATTAATACGCTTATAGCGTAATTAACAATAACATACTGCCTAAAGGTGTGTAAGGCAGTAGTAAGAGAGGCATACGCTCTGCGCTAACTACTCTAGCAAAAATAAGATTAAAGATGTTAAACAAGACTCCTGCAAAGCGCTAAGCAAGTGCCTTAAGCGCTCTTACTAAGCCTAGTTTAAAGAGGGTTAAGAAAGAGCGTAGTGCTGCGGCTAATCTAATTGCTCCTACACCTTCTTAATTAGGCTGATCTTCTAGCGCAGCGATTAAGTTGTCTAATAATTAAGAGAGCAAGGGTAGTAAGTACAATTAATTAGAGGTTAATAATTAAGCGCTGTTTAATCTACGTAACAAGTTTAATGCCTTTTAGACTAAGGAAGATAATTAGGAAGATTAGATTAACTATTTATTAAATAGGATCGCGATTGGTCTGCTCTGCAAGTATCCTTGCAATAGGTATATTTATTGCCTAATTAGTAGCACTAGCAATAGTCTATACTATAATTATCTAAATTTGCTAGACTCTAAGCACAGCAGCAAGCGCTGTGTTAAGTGTTATACTTATCCTTGTTTGCCTCTGTAAGTAAAAAAGGTTATAATCTTTAATTATTCTTATTAATAATTAGGTTGTAGTTGTGCTGCTTTTTAAGAATCTGCTAAATAGGCATCTAAGGCCTACGCTAATAACAAGAGCTATATAAGTGTTAATTATAGAGTTTATTAATTATACCTAACTAATCTAGGAATTGCAGAGATCTGCCTTTTGTGCTTTATTTAAGCTTATTAAATAGGCTGAGATAGAGGGGAAGACCCTAGACTTAAAAAAGAATTAGAAAGCAAAAGCATTAAAGAAGGATTAGGAGATCACTAATTCCTAAGTTGTAATTAATCCACATGTTAACTTGCTCTAGCTAAGCTTAAATAATAACTATAACATGACTAGAGGTATGCCTCTTATAGATTAGATTATTACTGCTACTTTAGGGAACAGTTCTTAGACGCTTGCGTCTTCTTCTTTAATCTTGCTACCTGCTCTAATCTTAATAGCTGTTCTGCTCTTTTATGCTCTAATTACTACAACTGTTCTGTCCTCCTATGCTCTAGTTACTACAACTTAAGGTCCTCCTTAGACTAATCTACCTGCTGCTGCTTTGCTACTATCTACTCTACAGGCAGTTATGCAGAGAACTTAGCCTAATTAGTCTAGTAGCAATCTATTTGTCACTAATCCTTAGAGTAGTGCTCTGCCTACTCCTACTTGTGTAAGTAAGAGCACGTATAGTAAGGAGGGATTGTTAAGGAGCTAACTTTACAGATTAAGCCTGCCTAGTAATAATCTGTCTTAGTCTAGTAGCACCTCTATTAGTGATCCTAATTAATTCTGTAGTAGTAGTAGACACTCTTTAGGTTAGCATGCCCTTCCTAGATTAGGATCATTCTACAGCCCTAATCCTTAGTTAATTAGCTGTCCCTTCTATTCTGCCGCAAAACCCTATAATCTTTACTATGCTTATAATTAGGGCTTTAGTTAAGACAATTAGTACGTTAATCCCCCTAGTGCTAAGACCTCTTCTTATTAAGCAATTCTTAGCTGTGTAGATTAGGTGTACGTTTTGCTTAAAGAGATTCTGTCTATTATAGATGCATTAATCTAATTAGGGTTTAATAAACGTTCTGTCTTTGTAACATACTAACAATTAATTAATCTTTTTAATTAACTTACAAATAGAAGTAGATTCTGCCTAGTGTTTTTAGTGTGTAGGATATTGTACTTCTAGATTAATCTACTCTAATAACCTTTATCTCTTCTGTTTTAGCTTTTACTTCTAATTATTTGCTGTTGTTGTACAGATTAATTAGTTGTTTAAACTTGTTAAACTGCTAATAAGTAAGCGATTTTGTTAATCTGTTAGCTAGCATGCTGTTGGTGTCTAGATAACTAATCTGTATTATGCCTTTTGCATACTCCTGTCTTAACAAATGTTTTAAATGTCTACATATTAGAGTCTAGTTGTAATCCTTTTATTTGCTCCTACTACTAGTTGAATAGTTTGTAGGTTATCACACTATATAGTCTAGGCATTACTAATCTTAAGTTGTAATTTATTAAAAAACTGTTTAATTGCAATTGTCTCTTTTAAAACGTGCTCTAAGGCTAGCAATTTAGCTTCTGTTGTTAATGTAGTAACAGTGCTTTGCCTTGTTGCTTTCTATAGTATAGGTCCTCTAAACAACATAATTAGGTAGCTATAGAATAATCTTTAAGTTTCTAGATTGTTAGCAAATAAAGCATCTCTGTAGATCGTTAGTTCTAATCTGTTATAGTTTCTATATTAAATCCCTTTAAATCTTGTTCTGTACAGATACATAATAACCTTGTTAACAGCTTTTTAGTATTAATTACTTAGGTTAGTTAGAAAGTGAGATAACTTAGAGACTAAGAAAGTAATGTTGGGTTAAAGCATAATTGCTGTGTAGAGAACTAATCTAACCTTTTCTTAGTATTCTTTAATCTTCTTCTTAGATGCTTCTCTAGTGTTTTTAATTAAATCTTTAGATAGTAGAGGTGTAGGTAGAAAGGAGCTTATGCTAAGATTAAACTTCTTAGTAATCTTGTTAATGTAGGCGTTGTGCAAAAGCGTAATAGTCTTAAGGTTTCTGTCTTAAATTACCCTAATCCCTAGAAACTATTTTACTAGTCTTTAATCTTGGATTTTGTATTTGTCTATAATCTTCTTTTAAAGGAGCTTTGCTTCTTGTTTATATGCCTTAGGATAGAGCAGAAGTATGTTATTAACGTAGAAAAGTATAATAATCCTACAACTTTTATTAAAGAAGAGATAAGGCTCTTCCTTGCTTAACTCTAAACTAATTAATTAAAGGGAGTTAGAGAATTCCTTGTACTAAAGGAGTAGTAATTCCCTTAATCTATAAAGTGCTTAATTAAGTCTAATACAGTATCTAGTCTTCTAAAATCCTTCTAGCATATTGCATAGTACTAGGTTTTCTGCAGTAATTAAAGCGTTAAGGAACGCTCTAACAACATTGTACTGCATAATTTCTAGATTATACTAAGCTGCAATTGCTATTATAGCTTAGAATAACTTTGCTACAAGGGTTGCTGTATACATTAATTATAGATAATCTATTTCTTACAGATCTCCTCTTACAACAATACAGGCTTTGCACTTAACAAAGTAGCTATCTTTATTAAACTTATACGTCCATACCTATTTTAGTAGTAATAGCTAATTATTTGTGTCTAATCTTGGTATCTCTGTCCATGTTCCTTTCTTTATTATCTAATTAATCTCCTTCCTTAAAGCGTCTATAAGCAACAGTTTTATAGAATGTTACAGAAGCTGTTTCTATGTGCTTAGTAGTAGAGGAAGATCATCTTAATACATTTGTAAAGGTTGTGTTAATAGATTAGTTTTTGTGCTTAGTGTAGCTGCTATAACTACTAAGTTTAGTATTTTGTAACTAGATTGTTTCTCCTAGGCCTAGTGTGTTCCTGTAAGGAACGTGTCTTTAAAGTTGTTAATTAGATTGTTTATTAGATTCGCGATTAATGCATTAACACTCCTTTAACTACTACCCCCTAGTTAATTATCACAATCCTTTCTTCTTTAGAGTAGTAAATAAACATTAGCTAGTTAATTTGTTTCTAGCTATTAGCTTCTAATCCTTTAACTTGTTCTTTGTGTTAGTGCATTCCTTGTCCTGTCTAAAGCAGCAGAAGCAGCGCTAGCAAAGCGGGTATTAGAACTAGTTAAGCGCTCCTGCCTCAACTTACGTAATTCTATCTAATTACTAGGACGCAACAAGTTAGCTCTTATAGGCATGTTAACTTCCTATTAACTATTTATCTCTAAACAATTATCCTAATTGTGTAACACTAGTACCCCTATTCCTAGATTAGTTAGTTTAGGAGTCTGTTCTAGTGTTAGCAATCTAATGTTGTTAGGTTAATCTAGGCAGATTTCTAGGCAATTACTAGCCTTGTAATTACCCTGCTTAGTATCTATAACTTATATGTCTTAATCTTAAACTAGGCCAGTTCTAGAATTAGTTAGTAGAGTTATTTCACCCCTAAGCTCTTGCTTAGTAGTTAATCTAACTATGTTAGATTGCGTCTAATCTCTAAGGTTAGAGATATTAAGATCCTAACCTAGATTATCAAGTTCTCTGTTGTAAAGAATATTAGCAATCTAAATTGCTTAGTCTTTTGTTATTTCTTTATCTTTCTTTCCTTTATAGAACAGAGATTTGTTAAAAGTAACATTCCTTGTAATAATCACTTAATTAATTAATAGGACCTATATTTTGTAGATGTTAGAGGCTTTATAGCCTACTAAATATCTAATGTGTCTGCGTAGATTAATCTTAAATCTACGTCTGTCTTGCCCTACTGCCCTATCTCTGTTAAGAGGGTAAGCTCTGCAGCTATAGGCGTATATACCACTCTAATCTAGTTGTAGATTAGCTGTTCTGTGCCTAATTTGAGCTAGTTCGTACTATCTAAAGTACTGCCTAAACTAGTTATTAAGCACTTTGTTAGGTAATTAGAAGTTATAAATTACTGTTAGGCTGATTCTGTGTAAATAGGCAGCAGAGTCTATAATCTCTAGCTAGAGCTTTGCTAAGAGATTCGCTCTAGTCCTTATTTTTATAGACTTAGTAATTAACTCTTTTCTAGCCCTTTCTGCTAATCTGTTTGGTTCGTGAGTGTAAGGCAGAGGAGTAAGTATCTTAATTCCCTTTTAATCCGCCTATTCTTTGTACTGTAATCAACCTCTCTATAGGTTAGTAGCTGTATTGTTATTCTAGTAGATTTTAACAATATTAAGTTAATACTTTTGCTTAACCTATTCCTTAAATAGTTTAATAATTCTTATAATCTTATTCAAGCTTTTGGATTAAAGATTGTAGTTAAAGAGTTTTCCTAAGTAATCTTCTTTAATAATTATTATCTATTCTTTGTTTATTTAACTAGTTAGCATGTTAAAAAGGTCCCATAAAATCCTATAGAACGGCCTTAGTAATTATTCTCTTAGACGCCTTCATATAACTTGTGTTAAGTAAGTGATTAAATAATCCTAACATTCTATCCTTTTAGTTCTGTTAATATAGACGTTTTGAGCAGATTGTGCTAATAATTAAAGTACTCTCTGTCCTAGGTAACCTAATCTTTAATGCTATAGCTGTTTACTGTCTAATCTTGCTATAGGTTTTAATAATTTTGCTGTTGCGTATACGTTAGAAGTAGAGTAAAAGGAAACCTTGTTGTATTTAATAAAAGCAAGATTATAAGAAGTGTGTAGCTTAGCTATAATTACGTTGTTCTTAATTGTTCTATACCTAAGTGTGTTGTCTAAACTAAGGTACTAGATACCTAACTATTTAAGACGTGCCTTAGATACAATATTAATGTAGAAACCCTTAACTACCTTAATGTTCTTAAGGATTAGATCCTTAGTCTTTAGTCTATTGTTCCTATTAAGTACTCCTTTAAGGATTCAGTTTCCTAATCCTAATACTAGAAGAGATTGAGTTCCTGCATTAATAGTATTATTAGGATTAGATTGTTTGAATAATCTAGGAACAAGTAGTAATTAGTTATTAACTAGATAAACTGCTCCTCCTCTGTTAAAGATAGTTCTTATAGATAGAGGATGCTTGTACTTAATTGCAGAGTATACTCTGTCCGTTTCTAGATTAAATTAGGAGGGATTAATAACAGCTGCTAAGATTAATCTAGGAAATTTCGCTGAGGTAGGTGCGTCTCTAGTTAATCTAGTAGTTCTAGTCTTCTATCTAGCTTCCTTAATCTGTTCCCTTAGCTTAGTCTATTTAGAACTGTTAAGTCTTTCCTTAATCTTTATCTTGTTAAAATTTAACAAAGAGATCTTTAGTAATCTAGCAGAGGTAGATCCTGTAACAGCAGTCTAGAGTCTTTAGCAGTTAATTAGATTCTAAGTGTAAAGTCCTTTAGGTTTGCAAGGGCATCTCTTTCTGTTTAATCTAGTCTTTTTATTCTAGTTAGAGTTTCCTCCTAGGGTTGCAAAGGCTGTGTTTCCTTTGCCTCTAACATAGCTAATCGCTTGTTCTTAGAGCATTAGAGTAAAGACCTTTAAGAGATTATATATACTTATTAGTAGTTAATTAAACGCTAAATCTATAATTACCTGCTGTTTTATTAAGCAAGACTATTTAGGGGCGATTTTAGGAGCAATTGCATTAAGGAAATCTGTAAGGGCAAGTTATCTCTTAATATTAGTGATCTTAAATGCTTAAGCTTTGCTGTAAAGGACTTGCTATTTATTAAACTACTTCTCTAGTAAAATCTAGCCTAATTAGGCCTTCTTAAGATAAGATTAATATTGCTGTTAGACTAGATACATTGTATTGCTATTAGTTAGAGCAAGATTATTCTTAAGGATTTAGATTAGAGCCTATAGGGTTGATTCTTGTAAATTTAGCATCTTAATTAATACTAGGGCTATTAAATTAGATAAAATAGTCTTGTGAATCTAATCTTAGATGTTGCTTAGCTTTGCTAACATTCTAACCTATTTAGAGGTTACAATGTTGTATTTCTAGATATCCTTAGGATGCTCTTTAATAGCAAGTTTATACGCCTCTATCTTAAGATTATACACCTAGAGTTCTAGTTTGTGTTTCTCCTAATCCTTAGATAATTAATTAGGTGTGCTGACAATATTTATCTTAGAGTTATTGCTACTTCCTAGAGTATTTAGAACAGATAGTTTTAAGGGTTTTAGTAGTTTTAGCAGGAGTTCAGGATACTCTAGTTCCTATTTTTTAATAGTTGCGACAGTTTTGCTATCTAGATTAATCTAATCCTATACTGCCTTGTCTCTTGCATAGAGCTTAAGCTAGGCAAACTAGTATAGCTAATTAGATCTATTCTTAAGAAGAACCTGTCTAGTTGAGAGTTAAGAGTCAGATTCCATGTTTAGAATTAAGAGAGGATTAAGTGTTTAAAAGTATATAATTAATCTTAACTAGCTTCTTAGCTATACAAAGTACGTAGGGAAAATCTACTATGTAGTCTTTATAACGCTAAGATTAGAACTGTTAGAGCTAAGAGAACTAGAAAGAGTAATTAATAAGTAAAAGAGGTAATTAAGTTCCTTATATTATTATTGTAGTAAAGGATCACATCTATATACCTGTAGTATTAGGATTAATCTCTAAGTGTTCTAGAGAGGGAGATTGTACTCTAGGATTAGGTTCTGTGATAATCCGTGATGGCCTATGTGTTCTAATCCAGCACTTATGTAATGTGTAACCTTCACTGCAACAAAAGATTAAGTTATAGCTATATCCTATAACAAGGTTCTTAGAGGTAGGTAATTGTGTAATAAAGTCTATTGTAATATTTATCTAAGAGGCTGTTAGTAGCTCTATTGCCTATGCGTCTTTGTATTTAGTGTATGTACTATACTTGTTCTTTTAGCAATCTATACAGTCTTTAATATACTTAGTAACCTTGTCTTTTATATTTTAGAACTTATAGTGTTTCTTAATAAGTTCTATTGTCTTTGTAATACTAGGGTGTCTGTAAAGCAGGTTATTATAGTAACTAGCTATAATTCTTTCCTATAATTCTTCTAGTACTTCTAACAGAATGCGCTGTTTGTTCTAAACCTATATTATGTTGTTAAGCTGCTGTAATAGTCCTAATAATCTATTCTTATTAAATCTAAGTATAGCATGTTTGTTAATTATCTTAGTTTCTGCAAGGTTGTATTGTTAACTAAGTGTATTAGCTCTGCTATGATCTTTTCCTAGCGTGTACAGGATCTTAAACTTGTACTATCCTAGTAGTTTAGCCTATTAAACCTGTCTTTAATTAAGTACCTTAGTTATATTAAACTATACTAGGTTCTTATAATCTGTATAGATAGTAAGGTCTAAGCAACTTTCTACGTAAACTCTCTAATATTCTAGAGCTAATACAATTACTAAGAGTTCTTTGTTATACATATTATAGCATTCTTTAGGTCCTATAAACTTGTGTAAGTAGTAGGCAATTAGGTGCTATAAGCTATCTTGTTCCTAAGGTGCGCATGCTCCTAATACTAAATCTAAGGCATTAGTTTTAAGTTAAAGCAGTTTCCTACTCTTAACTATAATTATTATAGGTAGCTCTACGCATGCTTACTTAAGTAATAAAATTGCGTCTTCTTATGCTTATTTCTACTTAAACAGTTTGTCCTTCTGCATAAGCCTAGTAAGTAGTAAGACTCTAAGAGAGTAATCCTTAATAAAGTGTTAGTTAAAGTTAATAAACCTAAGAAACTCTTAAAAATTTTCAATAGTTTTAGGTATTAGCTACTCCTTTACTACCTATATCTTTATTTTACTTATCTTAACTCTAGACCTTTCTATAATATAGCTAAGAAACTCTACTTTATCCTTATGCTATTTGCACTTCTCTAGCTTTAGCCTAAGGTCTGCTTTTGCTAAGCATTCTAACACTTGTTGTACGTAGACCTTGTGTTCTTCTAGTGTCTTGCTATACACTAGGATATTATTAAAGTAGGCTACTATAGTAATATCTAGGTATACTTACAGTATATTATTAATAAGAGCCTAGCAGACTGCTAGTGCGTTAGTTAGCCTAAATAGCATAACTATATACTTAAAATGTCTATAATAGGTTCTAAACGCTATTTTTTATTCTTTGTCTTTTTTTATGTGTATTAGGTTATACGCTCTGCGTAGGTTAAGTGTAGTAAAGAACTTTACTTTTAATAACTAGTGTTGTAGTTCTATTATATTAGGCAGTAGATACTAATTCTTAATAGTAATGTTGTTTAGTTTTTAGTAGTTAACGCAAAGTTGTAGTTTACTGTCTTTCTTTAGTATTAATAGAATAGGGAATTCTACTAGAGATTTAGATTTTCTAATAAATCCTTTTACAAGGTTCTTCTTAATATAGTTCCTTAGTATCTTAAGTTCTTTCTTAGATAACTAGTATATAGGCCTAAAGGGTAGTTCTTTCTCTTCCTAGAACTTAATCTCACAATCCTAAGGTTAGTGCTTAGGTAGCGCTTTTACAAATAGCTTTTCTTTAAACATCTAGGCGTACTAACAGTACACATCTAGTATAGCAGAAGTTGCACTATCTTTCTCCTTAATTATTATAGAGGGGCTATCTAAGTCTACATAATTAACTACTCTATCTTAGCATATCTAATAGTTTAAAGAGATATTATTAATCTCCTTCTTATCTACTAACTCTAGCGTAGGTTGCGTAGGCTAGCGTGTAGTTATACTGCATCTGCACCCTTTAAACAAAAGCTATTAATCTTTCTAATTAATCTATAGGTTATGCTTTTATAACTATAGTAATCTTAATATAACATTGTAAGTAGCTATACTTAAGACGTCTAGTAATATTAACTTATAGTATCCTTGTATCTAGAGGGGCTAGCACTTAACTTTGTACATTATAACTACTTCTCCTAGCATTAGTTCTTTATTAGCTACTCAGAGCTAATATAACTGTTCTTTATATAAGGGGCGTAGTCTAGCTAGCTCTACTTTATATAAGGAAACGTAGTTTTCTTATACTCCTAAGTCTAAGAGTACTACTAGCTCCTTCCTATTTAATACAATAGGGAGCTTAATAAGGTTATAGGTCCTAATAGAGTTAATAGCAAGACTCTAGGTGCCCTTGTTTATTCCTCTAAAAAAGACTTGTTGTTTGTTCTAAACTCTTTAAAGTCTTTTACACCTTAGTACTTCCTGTATCTAGGGTTAAGGCATAACTGCTAGTAATTGTTAAAGCAGTTACTGTTAACTAATAGCTGCATATGTGTTGCTGCAGTTTGTAATAGGCTAGGCCTAGGTGCTAGCTCCTTAGCGTACACTGCCTTAGCAGTACTCTAGCTTGCACTCTTAGCATAGACTAGAGCCCTGCTACAGAGCTAAAATGTTTAAAACAGAGTTATAAAAACTCTACAACCTCTGCCCTAGAGGTTGTTCTCTATTAAATCTATCTTGTATTTTACTAGCAAATTCCCTTAGAGGTTAGCTCCTTATAATTAGATTTAATTACTAATACAAGAATTAATAAGCAAGATGTTTAACAACGCTGCTAGGCGTCTACGCAAATACAGTATTAAGCTATGCACTAGTAACAACAATTAATTAAACATTAGAATAGAACTCTAGAATGTCGCCACCTTATTAGTACTAGAGAAATAGTAGAATAAGCTACTAGCTTACGTACTAGAACGCCTAACTACCTACCTATTATAGGCAACTCTACCTAAGGCCGCAGTAGCTATTACTAATAATAAGGCCTACCTAGCTATAGACTCTAACTAGAATCTACTAAGAGAAGACATAAGCAAAACTATACATTAGCTAGTTAAAGCCTAGATCTAAGCTTATGTTGTATTTATAGGATAACTAAACTACGTTGCAACACTCTCTACCTCTGTATATACAAGTAATAACAAGCTAAGCAAGGCTATAAAGTTGCCTAACGTAGGTAAGTTTAGTAGCAACTAACATGTATACAGGACGTTTAAATCCTAGATAAAGGATAAACTAAGTTCTATAAGGGACTAAGAAGCTGTCTTAGAAGTTGCCTATATATTTAACAGGCTAGAAGGACAAGCTGCGCAAGTTAGCTTATTATAGAAGGACTGTAACGTAATAGGTACAACTACCTAGTTCTAGGACCTCTTAGATAAACAGTATAAGGACTCTTTGTTTAAGGAACATTCTTAGTAGAAGCTCTAAACTATTACTATAAAAAAGAGTAACTAGAGTGTTAAGGCTTTTAATGCAGAGTTTATCTAGCTAGCCTATAACACTGCTAAGGAGAATAATACAAAGAACCTTAAGACTAGGTACATATCTACACTCTACCTAGACCTCCTAGATAAAATAGTGTTAGTAGACATTTTAGATAACTAGAATCTCTAGAGCCTTATAGCTAGGGTCTTAGCAGTAGAGGTTAACCTCTGTAGGTCTAAAGTACTAATAAATAGCACCTTTAAACAACACACACAAAGAATAAACCTAGATAGTATAGACTAGGAACCTACTAAAGTCTACTCTAGGAAGATTAAGTTAGACAACTAATAGTAAGTAGAGTAGTAAACTTAGGAAGTTATAGAGCAGCAGAAGGCTGCTAACATCTGCCTAAGATGCAGAAAGAAGGGCTACTACATAGACAGATGTAAGTTAGCCCTAGCTAAGAGACTAAAGAGTGTCTAGGTTAAGAGTGTAATTACTAAAATCTCTAAAAACAAAGACTTAAATAATAAAGGTTTATAATACTAGAAACTCCTATTTAAAGATGTAAATAGGGGTTAGAAAAAGATGTTATAAAAAGGAAAGAATAGTTCTAGGAGTACTACTAACAGTAGCTAGATAGTAAGCCTATATTACTATATGTAATAGTACAAGATAACACTATAGCATATATATTAATTAATACTAGGTGCTTAATATATAGTATAGTCTCCTCTAAGTTTATATTATAAAATAACTTCTAATACGCTCTTATATATAGACGTAGAGTAGTAGGCATAGCTAGAAAGGTAACCTAGGTAACTAATGTTGTAAGAATAAAGATTAATATTAACAGCTATAGAGAGACCCTCTAGGCGTACGTATTAGATAGGGAAAGAGAGTACAACCTTATCCTAGAGAGACTATAGATAGACAAGAACAAAGTTACTATAGCACTAGCTAAGAAGACGTTGTTTATCTACTCTTTACAGACACAAGTAAGAAGCAGAGAAGGTATCTATTCTAACTAGCTGCCTAAGCCTGTTAGTCTAGAGTTGTACTAAGCGCTAAGAAAGAGGTCTAGGACAGACTAAAACATAGAACTGTTTACTGCATTAATAGTAGACATTTAAAAGGCCCTAAAGAAGAAAGAGCAAATAGACCCTTAGGACCTTCTTCTAGAGTTCCTAAAAGATAAGTTTAGAATATTTATAAAGGAGGAAGTAGACAAGCTAGCCTCTTACTATAGCCCTAACATAGATTACGCAATTAAACTAGTTAAATAGGATAGTAAACCTGTAATAGTACTATAAGGACTACTATACAACATGTCCTGCAAAGAGCTCCTAGTGCTCTAACAATAGCTTACTAGCTACTTAGACAAGGGTTTTATCTAAGTTAGTAAATTTAGCACTTCTGCCCTAGTGCTGTTTATTAAGAAACCTAGTAGAGGTCTCTAGTTTTGTGTTAATTACTAAGCATTAAACGCAATTACTAAAAAGGACTAGTACCTACTACTCCTAATCTACAAGACCCTTTTACAGATATTAAAGGCGTTATAGTTTACTAAGGTAGACGTTATCTAAGCGTTCTACAAGATTAGGATTGCTAAAGGAGATAAATAGAAAATAGCCTTCTAGACAAGATTTAGACTCTATAAGTAGTTAGTTACGCTATTTAGACTAGCTAACGCCCTAAGTACGTTCTAATATTACATTAAATAGGTCTTAAGAGAATACCTAGACAAATAGTGCTCTGCTTATATAGACAATGTATTAATAAACTCTAATAGCACCTAGGAGGAACATAAGGCTAAAGTTAAAGAAATTGTCTAGAAACTAGGAGCTGCAGGGCTGCACCTTAATGTAGGGAAGAGCAAGTTCTTTGTTAAGAGTACTAAGTATTTAGAGTTTATTATTAAGGCTAGAAAGGGCATCTAAATAGATTCTACAAAGGTTACTGCTATAAAGTTATAGGAACCTCTAAAGATTGTAAAGGGGATCTAGAGCTTCCTAGAGTTTATAAACTTCTACTAACAGTTTATTAACTAGTTTTCTAGCATAGCAGAGCCCCTTACACGTCTAACAAGAAAGAACACAATCTTTAAGTAGGGAGAACCCTAGCAGCAAGCCTTTAACGCTATAAAAGCTGTATTTACTAGAGACCTAGCCCTTATAAACTTTAACCTAGACTTAGAAACAGTGTTAGAGTGTAACGTATTAGGATAGGCAACAGAGGGAGTTCTATCCTAATATAGAAAAGACAAGGTACTTTATACAGTAGCATACTTCTTAGCTAAGAACTCTAAAGCAGAAGTAAACTACACTATTTATAATAAGGAAATGCTAATAGTAATTAAGTGCCTTTAAGAGTAGAGCACAGAACTAAAGCAGGTAAAAGAATTTACAGTTGTTACTAATTATAAGAACTTAGAGTACTTCTGCAAAGCCTAACTCTTCTCTAAAAGACACGTCTAATAGTTAAGCCTCTTAAGCTAGTTTAATCTTACTTTTACCTATAGGCCTAGTAAAGTTAATAACTAAGCAGATGCACTCTTAAGAAAAGAGGAGGACATTCCTCTGTCTATAGGAGACAAGAGAACTAAGACTAAACAGTTTTAACTGTTAAAACTATTTACACAAGTAATAAGGACTAATCTAGAAGACAACTCTACTAATAACATATAAGTTTTTTCCTTAGGACCTAGAAGAGTAGACAGACTCCTCTCTACAACACTCTAGAATAAAGAATTGCAGTAGGACTACTACAAGAAACTAGGCTAAGCGCGTGCAGAGACACTCTTAGGCAGAAACCTAGAGCCTTATAACAACATTAAAGAATTCAAAACACTCTAGAAGAACACTGCCTAAAATAATAAGATCTACTAACTTGCTAAGTCTTCTATCTTATTAGGAGCTAGGAAGTTTTCTGCGTAGTTTAACCTTAAAGTTTCTCTCTCTAAGTATTCTATAGATAACAAAGACTAACTATGTTACTACAGGAGGTTATAGGTTCTAAACTCTAATACTCTTAGGACTAAGATAATTAATAATGCCTATTATTTACTAATTACAGGCTATCTAGGATAAGGAAATATGTATACAATCCTCTCTTAATCCTACTTCTAGCTAGAAATGTTAACTGCACTACAATAATATATTAAAAACTGCAACATCTATAAGAGGACAAAACTATAGAGGGATTTAAAACAAGGACTTCTAAAACCCCTCTCTTTGCCTAACAGAATCTAGAAAGAAATTTCTATAGACTTTATTATATACCTCCCTAGAAGTAACAATAACAGTAATCTTATAGTTGTTATAGATAGACTCTCTAAAGATGTTATCCTAGTTCTCTTGCTAGACCTGTTAGTAAAAACAGTTACCTAAGCATTTATAGCCAACGTAGTAGCCTACTATTAGTTGCCTAATGCAATTATCTTTAATTAAGAAACCTAGTTCCTTAGTAACTTCTAGCAGACAATGTGCTAACTGCTAAAGATTACACAGAGACTCTTAACAGCCTTCTACTCTTAAACTAATAGGAGCACTAAGTGTATAAACTCTGTAGTAGAGGCCTACTTAAGAGCTTATATTAACTAGGCCTAAGACAATTAGTCTGCTTAGATACTAGTAGCCTAGATTGCAATTAAAGGCTAAGTAGCCACATCTACTAGCTTTAGCCCCTTCTTCCTCTAGCACAGTTACAATGTAGACCTAGTCTAGATAGACCTAGACTTAACAGCAGAGTTATTACACTAACACGTAAGAGAACCTACTAAAGCTGCAGTAAGCATAGTACAGAAGTTTACTAAAATAGTTAACTTTGTTAAGGCCTAGATAGCAGATGCTTAGTAGATATAAGAATAACAAGCTAACATACACTAAAGATAAGCCTCTTAACTAAAGGTTAGAGATAAAGTCTAGCTAAAGCTAGGAAACTACTTCTTAAATAGCTAAGCTAGCTAGAAGTTAGATTAGAAGAACTAGAAGTATATAGTTGTAGAAGTTATCTCCTTATATAATGTTAAACTAAACGTTAATAGTGAAATCTATTCTGTCTTCTATGTTAACTAGCTTAAGTTGTGCCTGCAGAAGCCTCTTTACAGACAATTAAATAACAACCCCTAGCCTAGTCCCCTAATTATTACTAACAACAATAGCACGTCCTCTAAGAAATAGCAAGTTAACTCTATCTGTAGGGAACAACAGTCTAGAAGAGAAGGTAGAAGACGCAAATACCTAGTATAATAGGAAGGCTATACTAGCAAAACATAGAAAAGGGAGGATATTTGCAAAGACTTAGAAGCCTTAGACAGATAGTTCTCTACAATAAGAGACAGAAGAGATAGGGATAGGAACTTGCCCCTAGGATTCTAGTTAGAATCCCTAGAGGGGAATAATTAACTCTCTTACTCCTAAGAGGGGAGAAGAGCAGGAGAGGAGGCACGTATAAGTAAAGAAGAGACATACATAATTATAAAGGAGAAGTACTAGTTTGTTAGGGAGATTATTTATTGCATTAGGCTATTCTATAGAGATAGACTGCCCTAGATAGAAGCCGTATCGTTATAAAGAAGAAGAGCTATAGGCCTAGGTATTATCTAGCTAGAGAAATCCTAAACGACACAGACTAGAAAGAGAGGGGCAACTCACCTGCTTGCCTTGCGCCTTCTTAGTAGGGAAACGCAAAGTAGAGGGCAACTTAGGAGACGCTATTGTTAAAATTAAGCAGGGCAGAGCAGTTAAACAGTTAAATAGTAGTAGGGTCTTAAGAGGAAGGTGCGCAGGCTAAGAACATAGTGCAATAGAGACTGCAGAAAGTAGAGAGTAGGTAATAGAGTTGTTTTAACTAAGACACGCGCTAATAAACAAGGGATAAGTAGAGGGGTACTGTAATAGGCTAGGCCTAGGTGCTAGCTCCTTAGCGTATACTGCCTTAGCAGTACTCTAGCTTACACTCTTAGCATAGACTAGAGCCCTGCCACAGAGCTAAAATGTCTAAAATAGAGTTATAAAAACTCTGCAACCTCTGCCCTAGAGGTTGTTCTCTATTAAATCTATCTTGTATTTTACTAGCAAATTCTCTTAGAGGTCAGCTCCTTACACAGTTAGGTTGTTGTCTCTAGAGAACATAACATAGTTATGTTTATTAATTAAATAAATGTTATAAAAGTTATTAGTACACTTATACTATTGTACACAATAGCAGTTATAGAGTAATAAGAAATAGTGTGCTCTTAACTTGTCTTTGTAGTGTATTGCGCACTTTTTATCTCTATATACAGTCTATAAAAGGTTTATATGTTTTAGATTCTAGGAATCTAGGGTGTACTATATGTAAGGGCTAATAGTAGCTAGAAGTAGCTAGCTTGTTATATAGTTCTGTGTGTGTTATAATTCCTAATTACACTAGTTTTCTTCTTCTAATTTGTTGTTAATTTTATTAATAAGGCGCTAGTAGTCTGTAAGGTCTTCCTTAAGTTCTTTAATAATTATGTTAAGGCTACGTCTTAGCCTTATATGCTTAAGTAGTAGTATTAGCTAGCGTATAAGGGATTAACACATATTATAATACACTTTATTATTTTCTTTGTATTCTTATCGTCTTGAAGTGTAGTAGCACTCCTTATAGCAGTGTTAGCGTTCTAATCTAGATCTAATCTAGGCTAAAGTCCTGCCTGTTGTGTCTAGGAGGTTGTCTATCTTGTTTTAGTATTCTTGCAATTCTGTGTAAGGTGTTGCTATGCGCTTAGAAGGTTTAATATACTCTATATTATCCTTAGGACTAGACTCTAGGTCTTCTATAAGTTGTCCTACTTTATTAGTAATTATTTCCTATTTATTACTAGTATCTGTGTCTTTATAACTACAGGACAGTATGTTAACTTACTAAAGAACCTTATTCTTTATACAGCAGTCTCTAGCAAAGTAGCCTATTTTGCTATAGTTATAATAGGTTTTATTGTTCTTATTGCCTAAGTTATTGCTTCCTTTACTCTTTTTATTCTAGTGTCCTAGTAGGCTTAGTCCTTTATTAAGGTTTAAGAGGTCTATAGCTTTAGGTCTGTAGTATCTACTCTGTGTATTGCTATAGATGCGTTAACTACTGTTAGACTAGTAGTTGTTGTAATTGCCTTAATTTCCTTAATTTAGGTTGTTGCGCTACTAGTTGCGTAGAGGTAGGTAATTGTTAACCTTAGTTACAACGCGCGCTCTAAAGTTATCTCTTAATTCTATCTAAAGCTTATATAGCTTAACGTTAATACTAATTGCTTTATTAACTAGTTTGTCTAAGGTGGTAGTAATAGCGCTAGTGCACATTAGTTCCTCTTTAACTTTAGGCTTAAGGCCTTGCTTAAATATAGTTATTAACATAGTGTTGTCTTATTCTATGTTAGTAGTAAGTTGTTAGAACTCTGCAGCATAGTTAGCTATAGACTAGTTTTGCTTAATATGTTAAATGTTGCGTTATGCAATAGCTAGTTTGTTTAAAACTCTAAAGATTAGTTTAACTATCTTCTTAAACTTATTAAAGTTGTTAAACTAGACTAAGATTTTGTTAGAATACTTGTCTAACATAGCCTTCTAAAGAAAGGGCTTAATCTATTTAAATGCGTTGCTATGTATGTAGCTTATAGCTAGCATAACATGTTTGTTATTTAAGATCTTACTTTCTTAAAACTTAAAGAACAAGTTAAACTAGAAGAGCTAGTTGTTAAGCTTGCTTTGTTTGCTATTGTAGGTGTTAGGCTTAGCAATATTTATAGTGCTGTTTATAACAGGAGTATTTATATTAATATTGCTTAAGTAAGAGCTGCTAGGGGTAGCATAGGTTTCTGAAGTACTTATCTTAAGGGTGTTTAAAATGTTAAGTTTTACACTTTAGACAAAGTCTGTAAGTAATTGTTTAATTAGGTCTTAGAGATAAATATAAGAGTAGGGAACTAGAAGGGGTAAGTAGTATACGTCTAGGACCTTAGCTACTTAGGTTGCTAAGAAGAGTATAGAGTAGACTATCTATTTTGTAAGCAGGGTTAAGATATTCTAATAACAAAGTTAATTAACAAGGTTAAACATAAACTATAAGGATTGTGTTCCTACAAACTATATACTTTATTAATAGTAGTAGTAATACAGACTAATTAGTGTTATGCATCCTCTAATTGCACTAAGGACTAATTACACTAATTACTAATTATTCTAATTGCGCTAAGCTGTAATTAGGTTACGTGTCCCCTTTGTCCCTTACTAAGTGCTAATACTGTAATTATTACTTACTTGTGTTTGTTCTGTTATTATAATTACTATGCCGCAGCTACTATAATTAGGCGAATCCTTCCTGTGTTCTGTAGATCGCAACAAGCTGTAGGTGTTTATTTACGTAATTTATAACTTACACACACAGGCCTTTTCTAATTCTAGGTAAAGCTTATAGAGACAAGTGTTAATGTTAATTGCCTTGTTCTCTAGGTCCTTAAGGGTGTTAATTACTGCGCTAGTGCGTATAAGTTTATTCTTAACTATTAGCTTTAGACCTTGTCTATACATAGTTATTAGTATAGTGTTGTCCTAGTTAGTGTTACAAGCAATAGCTTAGAAGTTAGCAGCGTAGTCCGCAACTAATGTAGTCTGCCTAATTATCTAGATGTTGCGTTAGGCTATAATAGGTTTATTAGTAACCTTAAAGATCTATTAGATCTTAGTCTTAAACTTGTTAAAGCTATTAAGCTAGATATTATCTTTAGCTAAAGTAGTGTTAATTAACTTATTCTAAATAAAGCACTTAATCTATTTAAAGGCTTTGCTACGTATATAGCATATAACAAGCTAAACCTTATCTTTGTCTTCAATAGATGCGCCTTAAAAGGTAAAGAACAGATTAAACTAAAGTAGCTAATTTTTAAGCTTAGAACAGGTTCTATTATAGAGGTCTAGTTTAGCAACTTTAAGGCCTAACGTGTTAGGCATGTTAGAGCTGCTTAGAGTAGCTTAATCTTCTAAGATATTGCTTATATTAGGGGTGTTTAAAATGTTAAAGTTGTACTTTAGTTAAAGACTGTAAGCACTAATTCTATTAGTTCTTAGGTATAAACAAGGTACAGAAGATTAGAGTAGGTTATTAACTAAGCAAAGCTTGTAATAATAGAGTGTAATAAATATTACAAAAGAGACGGTCTAGTTTAAGAGCAGGTTGAGATTCTAAAGACAAACTTAATTAACAAGGTTTTAAACAATCTATAAGAGCTGTGTTTCTAAGATCTATATACTAAAGTTGTCTTATAATGTCTTATAGTTTCTTACAAAGTCTAATAGAGGGCCTTATAAGAAGTGTAGGACATATATAGAAATTATAAGATATTACATAACCTTGTCTTATAGTCTTAGCTTAGACTTGTGTATAGACTTTTGTAGGACATTATACAATCCTTAGCTAAGCGTTGCACAAATCCTGTTTATATTATTAGTAATAAAGTCCTGCCTCGTAGTCCTTTCTTAGGATTGTAACATGTAGACCTAGAGAGTTCTTCTACAATAATTAAGGAGAAAGATAGTGTAACTCCTACTATACTAGATGTGTATTGTTAGTACGCCTAAATTCTTAAAGAAGAGCTATCTACAAAAGCGCTACCTAAGCACTAACCTTAGGATTATAAGATTAAGCTCTAGGAAGGGAAAGAACTACCCTTTAGGCCTATATACTAGTTATCTAAGAAAGAATCTAAGATACTAAGGAACTATATTAAGGAAAACCTTGTAAAAGGATTTATTAAGAAATTTAAATCCCTAGCAAGGTTCCCTATTCTATTTATACTAAAGAAAGATAGTAAACTATAAGTTTACATTAATTACTAAAAGCTTAACAACATTACTATTAAGAATTAGTATCTGCTGCTTAATATAACAGAACTATAAGACTAGTTATTAGAAGTAAAGTTCTTTACTACACTTAACTTATACAGAGCGTACAACCTAATACACATAAAGAAAGGCAAAGAATAGAAGATAGTGTTTAGAACCTATTATAGACATTTTAAGTACATAGTTATACTATTTAGGCTAACTAATACACTAGCAGTCTGCTACGCTTTTATTAACAACATACTATAAGCATACCTAGATATTACTATAGTAGCCTACCTTAATAATATTCTAGTGTACAGCAAGACACTAAAAGAACACAAGGTCTATGTATAATAAGTGTTAGAATGCTTAGTAAAAGCAGACCTTAGGCTAGAGCTAGAGAAGTGTAAATAGTATAAAAACAAAGTTGAGTTTCTTAGCTATATTTTAAGAAGGTACAGATTTAAGATAAGTAAAATAAAAATACAGGTAGTAAAGAATATGCTAACACCTAAAACTGTTTAGAACATTTAAAAGTTTCTTAGGTTTATTAGCTTTAACTAACGCTTTATTAAGGATTACTCTCTTAGAGCCTTACTACTTACTAAGCTTAAGCAGAAGGTCGTACTCTTTAAGTAGAAATGAGTGAAGAAAAACACTTTCTAATTACTTAAGCAAGCATGCATAGAGCTACCTACTAGAATTATATTTAAGAGCAGAAAGCTGCTTTAACTTAAAACTAATACCTTAGAGTTTGTATTAGAAGTATACATAACTTAGGAACAAGACAGCTTATAGCACCTAATTGCCTATTACTTACGTAAGTTTATAGGACCTAAAGAACGCTACAATTTATGTATTAAAGAACTTTTAGTAATTGTATTAGCTCTAGAATATTAGAGAGTTTATATAGAAAGTTACTTAGACCTTGCTATCTACATAGATTAAAAGAATCTAGTGTAGTTTCCTACAACTAAGGTACTTAATTAGAGACAGGTTTAATAGGCTAAACTGCTAAGATAATACAAGTTTAAGATCTTGTATACACTAGGAAAGAATAATAGTAGAGCTAATACACTTGCTTAATAACACAACCTTACAGGAACTAAAACAATTAACAAAAAAATTATACTAAGAGTTAATAAGAATAGATTGTTAGAACTATTACAGCAGCTTAGCAACATAATATAGGTTTAATTAGAACAACGCATTCTGTTAGAAGTACTAGAAGAATTATAGGAAGAAATTATAGCTAGTTACTATAATAACCTACATTACAGACACCCTAGTATTATAGAAACAATAGAACTTATCAAGAGACACTATAAGTTTCTAAACATAAAAACAAGGTTACTAAATACATTAAAAATTGTATAGATTGCTAGAGAAACAAGTATAGTATACATACTAAATACAGAGAAGCACATGCAATAGAGCTACTAAAAGCCTCTTAAATAAACATTATAATAGACTTTGTTACGTAGCTACTCACTTCTAAAGACCCTATTACAGGATATAGCTACAACTTAATCTTTGTTGTAGTAGCTAGATTTACAAAAGCTGTAGAAATAATACTCTTCTAATATAGTTATACTACAGAGCAGCTTACTTAAGAATTTCTAGACTAGGTTGTTAGACATTACAGCATTCTAGAATTAATTATTAATAATAGAGACAAGCTCTTTATGTTAAATTGTTAGACTAAGCTCTTAGCTGCTATTAGTACTAAGAAGAAGCTGTCTACAGCCTGTTATCTGCAGATAGATAGATAGATTAAATAAATAATTAGACTATAGAAACATTTCTACAAATATACAGCAACTAGCAGCAAGATAACTAGGTTTTGCTGTTACCTATAGCACAGATTGCATATAACAACAAGCTATTAGAAGCAATAAGCGTAACGCTAGTCTTCTTAAATTATAAGAGACACTTAAGTCTCTTTACTAGAGCACTAGATACGCTAGTACAAGCAGAATTAGCAATCTCCTTAGTTTAAAAACTAAAGGAAGTATATAAGAAAACGCTAGAAACCCTTAGTAAAGCTTAAGAACAAGCAATCTTATATGTTAACTAGAAACAAAAAACAACAACTTAGCTAAAAGAGGGTTATAAAGTCTATCTCCTTATAAAAAACCTTTAAATATAAAAACCTACAAAAAAATTAGCTTATGTTAAAGTTAGACTATCGTTTATTTCTAAATAGATAAGCCTAGTTACCTAAAGACTTGCTCTGCTTAAAGATGTAAAGATCTACTTAGTGTTCTATATATCTCTGTTAGAACTAGCTAACCCTAGAACGCTAATCTAGAAGGAATTCTACTACTAGGTTAATATTAACAACAAATAGGAAGTTACAGAAATAATACAACACTAGAAGAAAAGCACCTAGGACAAATACCTAGTTAAGTAGTTAGGCTACCTAGATTTAGAAATCACCTAGGAACTAACTACGTACCTTTTAACTACTGCTAATTAGTATATAAGTACTATAGTTTGCTATAGACTCTTTAATTAAGCTAAGCGCGCTCTAGGTAGCTAGTAAGGCATATATACTAATAGACACTGTAGGACAGTTAAGATTAACTTCCTTTGCTAGGTCTAACTTACTAGCCTTAACTATTCTATTTACTAAAAACAGCGCCTTTTGCTGCGTGCGTTTATTTGCCTGTTTTAGAATTTTTTTATTACGCAACAATTACGCAATAACTGTTGCTAAAAGCAACTTATCTTCTTCTACCTTTTTCTTATACTCTTTACAAGTCTTATCTAACAACGCCTAAGACATGTTTATATATAGCTTGCTAGCCCTTATGCACTTAGCACACTTTAGGCCTTTTAGACTACTAGGCATAATATAGCACTTATAACTGCTAAAGAAACAGTAGTTATAAAGAACTTTAGCAGGTGTATTAGCTAACAGATTTCTAATATAAGACAAATATTGTAGGTGTATAAGAATATCTTAACTTATAAGTTACTTAGTGCAGAGATTACAGATTATATAAAACTCTAACAGATAATTATGTATTTTAAAAATAAACTAAAAGAGAAGAGGGGTGTTACGATCCTGTGCAGAAGGAATAGCATAGTAATAAGTATTGTTAAACTAAACCCTTAACTCCACTCTAAAGGAACAACAAGTAGAGAAAGACAGGACACCTAGAGTTGTCACGTAACTGCTTATTAACAAGCATAACACACGTAACCGCTTATTAATAAGCATAGTACAATATGCTTGTCTATAAGCGCCCTTATGCATTTTATTAGACTAACTCTAGTTGCTTGTTAACAATTATTATATCTCCTTAGTATATAGTTTAAAGGAACACAACCCTTATAGTTTGTGTTTAACCTTGTTAATTAACTTTGTTATTAGAATATCTTAACTCTGCTTGTGAAATAGATAGTCTACTCTATACTCTTCCTTGCAACCTAAGTAGCTAAGGTCCTAGACGCATACTATTTACCCCCTAGGCTCCCTACTCTTGTATTTATTCTTAAAACCTAATTAAACAATTACTTACAGACTTTGTCTAAAAGTGTAAAACTTAACATTTTAAACACCCCTAAGATAAGTACTTTAGGAACCTATGCTACCTCTAGCAACTCTACATCTAGCAACGTTAATATAGATGCAAACGTTACTACTAGCACTATAAACGTTAACAAGCCTAATCTCTATTATAGAGAACGCAATAAGCTTAATAACTAGCTTCTTTGGTAGGACCTCTTCTTTACCTTCTAAGGCAAGAAGGTCCTTAAGATTAAATAAGTAATTCTTGTAGCTAGTTACATGCAAGGAAAGGCGTTTACCTAGATTAAGCTCTTTGTGCAGCAACACTAAGCAGGTAATACGCCTAACAAAGTAGACAAATAGATAACAGACTTTAACCTATTTAAGGAAAAGATTAAACTAATCTTTAGAGTCTCTAACAAACCCTACCTTGCTTAACGCAATATCTAGAGGATTAAGTAAGATAAGTTAGCTGCTAACTACGCTGCAGAATTTCAGCAGTTTACTGCTAACACTAACTAGGACAACACTGCTCTAACTACTATGTTTTAACAAGGACTAAAGCCTAAAGTTAAGAAGGAACTAATACGCACTAGCGCTAGTACAGACACCTTAGACAAATTAAGAAATAAGGCAATCTCTATTAACACTAACCTATATAAGCTTTAAATAGAACTTAAAGACAACCCTAGAGCGCATATTGTAACTAAGGTTAACAACTGCCTACTACTACAAAACTAGTAGCGTAACAACCTAAACTAAGGAAATTAAGGTAACTGCAACAACTACTAGTCTAATAGTAGTAGACGCACTTATAACAATACACAGAGTAGATACTACAGACCTAAAGCTATAGACCTCTTAAACCTTAATAAAGGCCTAAGCCTACTAGGACACTAGAACAACAAGAGTAAGAGAAGGAACAACTTAGGCAACAGGAATAACAAAACCTATTATAACTATAGCAAGACAGGCTACTTTGCTAGGAACTGCTGTATAAAGAACAAGGTTCTCTAGTAAATTAATATACTATTCTATAGTTATAAAGACACAGATACTAGTAATAAATAAGAAGTAATTACTAAGGAAGTTAGATAACCTTTAGAAGACCTAGAGTCTAGTCCTAAGAATAATACAAGGTATAACAAACCTCCTAAGCGCGTAGCAACACCTTATAAAGAATTACAAGAGTATTAAAACAAGATAGACAACCTCTTAGATACAATAAGAAGGACTCTAGCTTAGGTTAGATCTAGATTAGCACACTAATACTGCTACAAAGAGTACTACTGCACTTAATAACAATAGGAACGCAAAGAAAATAATAAAGTATACTGTAATATATATTAATCCCTTATACGCTAGCTAACACTACTACTTAAGTATATAAGGCTAAGACATAGCCTTAACGCAATTATTAGAGGACCTAAGGAGGACCTTATAGACTGCTAGCGCCTTATTAACAAAATTAACAATAAAATAGAGAAAGAAAACTAGTGTAATTAGAAATTACAACGCACACAGGACTATATAATAAGCTAGCTACCTTTAGCTACTATTAACCCTTGTATATAGTATACTCTAGTTTTCTAGAACTCTAAACATGTAAATCTTTTATAAACAGTATATAGAGATAACAGGTGCGTAAAACACTATAAAGACAAGTTAGAAGCACACTATTTTTTATTGCTCTGTAACTGCTGTTGTGTATAATAGTATAAGTGTACTAATAACTTTTATAACATTTATTTAATTAATAAACATAACTATGTTATATTCCCTAGAGACAATAACCTAACTGCAGCAACGTAAATGTAGCTATTAGTTAACAGTAACTACTTTAACAACTACTAGCAGTTATGTCTTAACTCTAGATACAGGAAACACTAAAATCTAAAAGAATTTAAAGGGTTTAGAACAGATAACAAGTCTTTTTTAGAGGAACAAACAAGAGTATCTAGAGTCTTGCTATTAACTCTATTAGGACCTATAACCTTATTAAGCTCCTTATTATACTAGATAGAAAGAAGCTTTTAGCACTCTTAGACTTAAGAGCACAAGGGAACTATATTTCCTTATATAGAGTATAGCTAGCTAGACTATGCCTCTTGCGCAAAGAACACTTGTATTAGCTCTAAGTAGCTAATAGAGAACTAATGCTGGAAGAAGTAGTTATAATGTACAAAGTTAAGTGCTAACTCTTCTAGATATAAGAACACTATAAGTTAATATTACTAGACGTCTTAAGTACAGCTACTTACAATGTTATATTAGAATTACTATAGTTACAGAAGCACAACCTATAGATTAATTAGAAAGATTAATAGCTTTTGTTTAAAGGGTGCAGATGCAGTATAACTATACGCTAGCCTATATAACCTATGCTAGAGTTAGTAGATAAGAAGGGGATTAACAATATCTCTTTAAACTATTAGACGTGCTAAGATAGAGTAGTTAATTGCGTAGACCTAAACAGCCCCTCTATAATAATTAAAGAGAAAAACAGTACAACTTCTACTATACTAGATATATACTGTTAGTACACCTAGATATTTAAAGAAGAGCTATCTATAAAAGCGCTACCTAAGCACTAACCTTAGGATTGTGAGATTAAGCTTTAGAAAGGGAAAGAACTACCCTTTAGGCCTATATACTAGTTATCTAAGAAAGAGCTTAAGATACTAAGGAACTACATTAAAAAGAACCTAGTAAAAGGATTTATTAAGAAATCTAAATCTGTAGCAGGATTCCCTATTCTATTTATACTAAAGAAGGACAGTAAACTACAACTTTGCGTTAACTACTAAAAGCTTAACAATATTACTATTAAATACTAGTATCTACTGCCTAATATAACAGAATTATAAGACTAGTTATTAGGAGTAAAGTTCTTTACTGCACTTAACCTATATAGAGCGTACAACCTAATATATATAAAAAAAGGCAAAGAATAGAAGATAGCGTTTAGAAACTATTATAGACATTTTAAGTATATAGTTATACTATTTAGGCTAACTAACGCACTAGCAGTCTGCTAGGCTCTTATTAAAAACATGCTATAAGCACACCTAGACATTACTATAGTAGCCTACCTTAACAATATCATAGTGTATAGTAAAAAACTAGAAGAACACAAGGTCTATATATAATAAGTGTTAGAATGCTTAGTAAAAGTAGACTTTAGGCTAAAGCTAGAGAAGTGCAAATAGCATAAGAACAAAGTAGAGTTTTTTAGCTATCTTGTAAGAAGGTATAGAGTTAAAATAAGCAAAACAAAGATATAGGTAGTAAAGGATTAGCTAACACCTAAAACTATTAAGAACATTTAAGAGTTCCTTAGGTTTGTTAACTTTAACTAACGCTTTAGTAAGGATTACTTCCTTAGAGCCTTACTGCTTACTAAGCTTACGCAGAAGGATGTACTATTTAAGTAGAAATAAGCGCAGAAAGACACATTTTAATTGCTTAAGTAAGCATGCGTAGAGCTACCTACTATAATTATATTTAAGAGTAGAAAGCTACTTTAACTTAAAACTAATGCCTTAGATTTAGTATTAGGAGCATGCATAACTTAGGAACAAGATAGACTATAGCACCTAATTACCTATTACTTACGTAAGTTTATAGAATCTAAAGAATGCTATAATATATATAATAAAGAACTCTTAGTAATTGTATTAGCCCTAGAACACTAGAGAGTTTATATAGAAAGTTGCTTAGACCTTACTATCTATATAGATTACAAGAATCTAGTATAGTTTACTACAACTAAGGTACTTAATTAGAGACAGGTTTAATAAGCAGAACTACTAAAATAGTACAAGTTTAAGATCCTGTACATACTAGGAAAAGATAATAGTAGAGCTAATACACTTAGTTAACAACATAATCTTGTAGGAACTAAGATAATTAACAAACACGCTATACTTAGAGTTAATAAGGATAGATTGTTAGGACTATTACAGCAGCTTAACAATATAATGCAGGTTTAAGCAGAACAGCATATCCTATTAGAAGTACTAAAAGAATTATAGAAAGAAATTATAGCTAGTTACTATAATAACCTACTTTACAGACACCCTAGTATTACAAGGACAATAGAACTTATTAAGAGACACTACAAGTTTCTAAATATAAAAAACAAGGTTACTAAATACATTAAAGATTATATAGAGTGCTAGAGAAATAAGCACAGTACGCACACTAAATATAGAGAAGCACAGGCAATAGAGCTACTAACAGCCCCTTAGACAAATATTACAATAGACTTTGTTACACAGTTACCTACCTCTAAGAACCCTATTATAGGATACAGCTATAACTTAATCTTTGTTATAGTAGATAGATTTACAAAAGCTGCATAAATAATACCCTTCTAACACAGCTATACTGCAGAGCAGCTTGCTTAAGTATTCTTAGACTAAGTTGTTAGGTATTACAGCATTTCTAAATTAATTATTAGTAATAGAGACAAGCTCTTTATGTTATACTATTAGACTACGCTATAAGCAGCTATTAGTACTAAGAAGAAGCTATCTACAGCCTATTATCTATAGACAGACAGACAGACTAAATGCATAAATTAAACTATAGAATTATTTCTACAAATCTATAGCAACTAGCAACAAGACAACTAGGTTTTGCTATTACCTATAGCACAGATTATATACAATAACAAGTTATTAGAAGCAATAGGCGTAACGCTGTTCTTCTTAAATTACAGAAGACACCTAAATCTCTTTACTAGAGCACTAAACACACTAGTACAAACAGAATTAGCAATCTTCTTAGTATAAAAACTAAAGGAAGTACATAAGAAAATGCTAGAAAACATTAGCAAAGCTTAAGAATAAGCAATCTCTTATGTTAACTAGAAATAAAAAACAGCACCTTAGCTAAAAGAGGAGGATAAAGTCTATCTCCTTATAAAAAACCTTTAAACGCAAAGACCTATAGAAAAACTAGATTATATTAAAGTTAGACTATTTTTTATTTCTAAGCAGATAAGCCTAGTTAACTATAGACTTGCCCTGCCTAAGGATATATAGATCTATCTAGTGTTCTACATATCTCTGTTAGAACTAGCTAACCCTAGAACGCTAGTTTAGAAGGACTTCTACTACTAGGTTAATATTAACAACAACTAGGAAGTTGAAAAAATAGTAACATATAAAGGGAACAGTAATTAACAAAAGTACCTAGTTAAATAGTTAGGTTACCTAGACTTAGAAAACATATAGTAACTAGTTACACACCTTATAAGTTGCTACTAACTAGTACGTAAGTACTATAGTTTGCTACAGACTCTTTAATTAAGCTAAGGGCACTCTAGGTAGTAGGCAAGGTATATATACTAATTAATGCTACAGGATAATTAACCTCCTTAGCTAAATTAAGTTTGCCTAACTTAACTATCTTATTTGCTAAACACAGCGCCTTATGCTGTGTGCATTTATTTGCCTATTTTAAGATTCTCTTGTTCTGTAGCAACTATGCAATTATAGTTACTAGAAGAGTTTTATTATCTTCTACCTTTTTCTTATACTCCTTGCAAGTTTTATCTAATAACATTTAAGACATGTTTACACATAGCTTGCTAGCCTTAGTGTACTTAGCACACTTTAGACAACTTAAACTACCTAGTATAATATAGCACTTATGTCCTTTAAAAAAGCAATAATTGCAAGGAACTTTAGAGGGTGTGTTAGCTTAATAAATCTTAGATGCAAGGCAAAGGTTGCAGGCATGCAAAGACATCTTAACTTATAGGTTACTAGATATAGGGATTGCAGATTATATAAATCTCTAAAATACAATTACGTAGTTTAAGAACAAACTAATAAGGAAGGGGGAATAGTGTTATAATCCTGTGTAGAAGGAACAGCATAGTAATAAGTATTGTCTAACTAAACTCTTAACTCCTCTCTAAAGGAACAACAAGTAGAGAAAGACAGAACACCTAGAGTTGTTGCGTAACTGCTTGTTAACAAGCATCACACATGTAACTGCTTGTTTAGGCTAGCAAATAGGTACGGCGTACTACGGGGTATAGTAGGTGTAGGGTAGAAGCTGCACAGACTAGTAGTAGGGGTAGAGAAGGAGCTGTACAGACTAGTAGTAGGTGTAGAGTAGAGGCTGCACAGGCTAGGAGTAGGGGCAAGGTAGGGGCCGCACAGGCTAGGAGTAGAGGCAAGGTAGAGGCTGCACAGACTAGTAGTAAGGGCAGGGTAGAGTAGAGTAGAGTAGGAGTAGGTAGTGCGCTTATCTTAGTCCTAGTGTTAAACATATACATCTAATGTAAGTAGTAAAGGTACTAGAGGACTAGTGTAAGGTAAGCAATAGTTATTACAGCTATTTATTATAGTTATAGTAAGAGATAGTTATTACAGCTATTTATTACAGTTATAGGGAGAGGAAGTTGTAACAGCTATTTATTACAACTATAAATCTAGGATTTACTAGTACTGCATTAGCTTAGCTCTTTTCTAAGGTCTTGCTTCTTGCTAAGATAGTATTACTAGAGGCTCCTCCTTAGTACTACTGCTGTTATCTTCTACCTCTATAACCTCTCTATCTTTACTTGTACAATTGTCTGTATCTTTACTTAAACAAACCTCTGTATTAGCACTAGGGCAATCCTCTGTATCTGCACTAGAACAAGTAGGTAGCTTAAAAAGATTCTCTACCTTATCTATTTTAGGGCCTCCTTCCCCCTTCTCTCCCTCTTGCTGCTGCTCTAGAGAGAAATAATCCTTAAGAATTATAATCTAGCGTATCTTTATAGCCTTAAGCCTGCGCTATTAATCTCTAATTATATCTCTTGCAGTGTTAAACACTTGCTTAACTCCTATTTCTGTAAGTAGTACTAAAAGTACATCTTTTGCTACACAAGCAAGTTATAGGTAATTTGCAGCATTTGTCTCCTACTATTCTAGCAGATTAAAGTTTTCTACTAGTTGAATAGGAGGAGTGCTAAGATAGGCCTTACCTTCCTGCTAAGTTTAACACCTATTCTTGTTAGATAAACCTAAACTTAAGAAGCTCCTGCTAGCTTGCTAGGTAGTTGTTGCTAGCCTTTAAAACTAATTATCTTCTCTAAATTGCTAAGAAGGAGTGTTTTGTGCTACTATAGAGCTACTAGGACTAACACTATTATAACGCGCTATATAGTTAAAGAATTAGTCTTAGTACATGTGTTTGTCTTAGGGGTCCTAGGTATTATCCTAAGCAAACAGTTAGTAGAGAACTATAATAACTAACTATAATAACTTTACCTTATACGCAGTAAGCTTCTGTGTTAGATCTAAGATAGTTGTATAGTTAAACAAGAAACCTTAACTCTTACCTGTCTTTAAATAGTACTTAGATAGTTTTGCAGTACCTATTTCTGCAGCTGCCTTTACAACTCTAAGATATTCTAAGTTATTAGCTTAACTAAAGTTGTCACTAACCTTATAGATTATCTAATCTAGGTAATTAAACAGTTAGTTGTACATTATCTAGATAAATGGAATTTGCGGTCTTTAAGACCTGCTTAGAGAATTAGTTGCTTTTTTAAATTGTTGTAGCATTTTTGTAACAGCCTGTAGGTGCTGCTACTTAGTTACTGCAAGTTAAAGTTTCTTAAGGTCTTTAAAATTAGCTTTTGCTCTCTTAACATAAGTAGAAGCATGTTCTTTGCAACTAGTAGCCTTAAGTGCAATTTCTTGCTCTAGCTATTTATTAATATAAGGCTAGAGCTTAAGTGCGCGCTTACACATATTATGTGTAGAGTTCTACCTAGTCTTAATATCTTAGATAACTAAAAGTTGTTAATTTGCTAGTAAATTACTCTGCAGTATAAGAAATCTCTTAAATTGTTGTTGTAAAATGTCTATTGCAATGCAGATAGCTTAGATCTGTGTAGCACTTAGAATGTAATAAACATATATTATAAAGAATAAATACCTTGCAAAGAGAGTTTAGAACAGACATGTTGTTAGCAATGCCTTAAATATAACATCTCTATAGTCTTTCTACATTCTCTATCTCTTCTAGTACATTAAGCCTAAGATGTAGTATAATGTCTTGCACAATAAGGTTAATAATATATGCAAGATAAGAGATAGTGTTCTCTTCTTTATCCTAGGTAATATTGCGCTCTTCTAGCAACCCTTGTAAGGACTGTGTTAAAGTGCTATTATTACTTGCATTGTTACAATAAACACTTAACAGACGTCTTAATATTTTAGTTCTCTGCAGAAATTAGAGAACTTACTGTGCTATAGAGGAGCTAGTGTGTTTTCCACGCATTAGAATAAAGTCTAAAAGAACTTCTTATAGTTTCTAGCTCTTGTTAATATAGTAGCCCTTAATAGCTAGGAAACTTAGGTGATTGCTTGCTGTCTAGACGTCTAATGCAATAGACAGTTTGGTACTTAATCTAAGATCCTAGAGAAGTCTGTCTTTAGCAGCCTTAAACTAAGCTTAGAACATCTAGCTAAATTTATAATAGGTAATTATTACAGCCTTAGGCCTAAGGAAGCAGATAAAATGTTAGAATAATAGATACTTAACTGCTTAAAAAGGGATGTTGTTATTAATAACAAAGCAAAGAAGCTCTTCTTTAAAAGCTAAATAAGAGTATCCTAGAATAGTAGAAGACTAATCCTAGTTTCTTTAGCATGTAGTGTGTAGACGTGATTAGGGGTCTAGTAAAGTATAAGTAGGACTTTTAGTTACTCTGCAGGCTTAAGTTTTAAGGTGCTAAAGCAGGTGCTTTGTTCTAATAGCTTTTATAGCTAGGTGCTAGAGTGCTTAGCTACAGTTGTAATAGTAAACATATAAGTAACTATCTTCTATCTTAGCAGCTTCTCTATAGTGCTTCTAGACTTTGCTAAAGCAAGATAGAGCATCCTAATTTAGTTTTCTACTAGTAGGATTGCTTCCCTATGTTGTGCTTTCCTACTACTTATCCTAGGCTGTAAGTTGCTCTTAGTAATCTAGGTCTGTAGAACGTAGCCGCTTAAGAAGAGATACTAGACTTAGAAAAGCACCTTTAACAAGTTAATAAGCTAAAAAGGTATAGGACAAAAGGATTTTAGGTAGGCTAGAGTAAGAGAACCCTAAGTTTAGAGATAGTAATGCTATGTATGTAATAAAAAGCTGTAAGAAATTTACGTAACAAGCTTAGAGGTAAAAAAGATATACAAATTACTTTATAAAAGGCTTTATTAAAGGCTTTATAGAAGGGGAAGCTATAACTCTAGAAATGTAACGTTAAGAGAAAGCGCTAGTAATTATCTGTAGAACAAGAGCTAACTATAGATTTAATTTATTATACTAAGTTATTAGTTAGGTAGAGATAAGGAAATTTAAAGATATAGATGTCTTAGAAGTCTGTGCAACAGGCATTAGATGTGTTAATTAGCTGTAATACTAGGCTATAACGCTAGAGGTATATCTAATCTTAGTTACTCTCTATCTCTATCTCTATCTTGTTATTATTATTATCTGCCTTATCTGCCTTATCTGCTTTATCTATTGCCTAGTAGCACTGCTTATTAGTCTTATACTTATTTAGCATAGACCTAAAGTACTCTTTAAGCTTAGAATTAGATTCTTTAATCTCCTCCTTGCACTTATCTTTGTTAGCAGCTGCAATATACAGGCAGTAGCCTGTAAGCTAAATATCACTGTTTATCCTATCTAAGAGATCTAGAGGATTAATTTCCCTAATATAATTAGTAAGTAGATGTGATAATAGGATGTGATAACTTACTTCTAGTTGTTATTAGTTACAATTGCTACGCTCTTAGGCGACATCTAATCTTAGAAAGCAATCTACTCTTCTTTCTCTTCCTTGCTCTTAAAAGTATTACTTGTAAGCTTCTAAAGACCCTGCTTATACTCTTGTTAAAGTAGCTTCTTAAGCACGCTACCTTTGCAAAAGAGCTGTTTTTTGCCTTAGCCTTAGGTTTAGGGGGTGTTGCTAGTTGCTAGCTTATTTGTAGCAACTTCTATATAGTTGCTAAGGGCTATCTAGTGTGCGCGAAGATTGATTTTATGCTCTAGACTATCCTACTTCTTATAGACAGCCTCTAGCTTGTTTTAAAGCTACTTAGCTGTTTAGGGTTAGTACACGTTTGTAATAAGAAGCTGTAATAACTTACTACTAGTAGACAACTTAAAGCGTTACTGCGCAACATCTTTCTTAGCCTTAGCTACTATTGCAGCTTGTGTTTTAAGAGCTGCTAACTAATAAGCTAGAAGTTGTTACAACTTTATTCTAGCTTAGAATTTTGCTAACTAGTTAGCATCTTTTGCCTTCTTAACAGCTAACTCGTTTCTAGTAAGGCTTATAGCTCTGTCTCTCTGCTAAATTGCGCGGGTACTGTTGCTAAGTTTACCTTTAAACAGGACTGTAGTGCTAATCTTTTAGCTAGCAGATTTAGCTTAGCCTTAAGAGTTAAGGACATAATTAATCTTATTCTCCTAAGAGTAGAAACCCTAGTATTATTAGCGCTAACTGTTATAATAGGCTGTAATAACTACCTAGATAAGCTTACCTTACTCTTTAGCAGTAAAGCTAGCTAGCATATAAGTGCCTATAGTAATTGCTAAAGTTGTTATCTCTTCTTCCTCCTCCTTCTTAATATTCATAGGCTTAAAATCTATAGTGCTAACTATAATAGAGGCCTATAATAACGTAGTGCTTACGCAGAAAGAGTAGAGTAGTGTAGTAGTGTAGAAGTGTAGCAATGTTAGTAGTTATGTTATAGTGCTAGCAAGCTCTAGGTAAGTGTGTTTTGCTAGATAGTACGTAATTAAGCCCTCCCTATCCTACTAGCGCTAACGCAATAGTATTTTTTTATTATAGTTACAATATTGCGTATATAGCTCTAATCTTAATACACTTAGTGTTAAAAGAATGCGTATAGCATCTTTATGCTACTTATAAGTTTTTATAGATTATTATTATAGTCTTTTTTGTGCATAGGCGTTGCAAGTCTCTTTTATATACACTAGAATTTAGTGTTCTTGCGCTAGGCAGCAGCCCTACTAGGTACAAACCTAAACGCAAACATTAAAATTTGCTTAGTGCTATAAACTACTATAGATTAGCAAATATTTGTTGCATTAGAGCAAGAATAGAATAAGACAACTCCTTGCGTTTAGCTTTATAAGCTAACAAGTTATTACAGATTGCTATTACAGGCTTAGAGATCTAGCACGCTGCTAATAGATATACTAAATTTAAGTACTTACAACACAATAATCTCAAGTAGCGCATAGACCTCTACGCGCGTGTTAACTAATTTAATTATTAATAAATTCTACTTTAACCTTTCTTTATCTACAACTACACTTCCCTTCTATAACTATACTACTATAGATAACTACACTACAACAACTCTTCTGCACTAGCTCTCTATTATTACAGCCTTTTATTATAGTTAGCACTATAGCTACAGGCTGCAAGAATACAGCAAGGCTAACTTAAGGCAGAGGTAATTCTAGAACTAGCAGCAAAGCACCTAGAAAATAGCTTGCTACTAAGGCTGCCTGTAAGGCGCCTACAACACCTATAATAGTTACGGCTAAGCGCTGCAACAAGGCTAGCAGTAAGTTATTACAGTCTTTTATTATATTCTGTTACTAATTCTACTATAGCTGTTGCACTTTAAGAAATCTGCTAATACTAGAAGTCTACTAACATAATTATTCCTAAGTTAGCATTCTTATGCCTAGTTTGTAAAATTGTAACAGACTTTAAGAATATTTTGCAGTTTAGAGCTATAGCCCTAGAGGCTCTTTAAGAATCTGCAGAATCTTTTCTTATTAGTATCTTTAAAGGTATGTAAAAGCTCTATACTAGGAAAATATAGCTAATATAAATAGATATTAACTTAAATGCTATTTATGCTAAGCAGGTAACTATAATAAGCAAGGATATAACTCTAGCTAGGTAATACTATAAAAAGCTTCTTGCTACAACTATCTAATTATTTAGATATGCTAAGTTAGTTTATGCTTATATGCAGGTAATCTAGGTTCTTATACAATTAGATTATTTAATATACACACTTATATATAATCTATTATTACTTCTATAATAAATGTGTGTAATAAATCTTTAAACCCTACACTCTAAATTAGAAATAAAGAAGCAGCTTCTTAGGTATATATATACTATTACGTAATGTACCTAACCCCTACTACTAGTCTGTGCAGCCTTTCTCCTACCTCTACTACTAGTCTATGTAGCCTCTACTCTACACTTACCTCTACTATATGTAGACCCTGCTCTACACCTACCTCTACTACATGTAGACCCTACCTAACCCTAACCCTCTTAGCAAGAGGTTAGCGTGGGTAGAGGTTAGGTAGGGCTAGGGTACCTTACGTGATGTACCTAACCCCTACCTAGGCCGTACCTATTTGCTAGCGTAGTCTACTCTATACTCTTCCTTACAACCTAAGTAGCTAAGGTCCTAGACGTATACTACTTACCCTTTTAGTTTCCTACTCTTGTATTTATCCTTAAGACTGTTGAGTTTTACACTTTAGACAAAGTCTGTAAGTAATTGTTTAATTAGGTCTTAGAGATAAATACAAGAGTAGGGAACTAGAGGGAGTAAGTAGTATGCGTCTAGAACCTTAGCTACTTAGGTTGCTAGGAAGAGTATAGAGTAGACTATCTGTTTTGTAAGCAGGGTTAAGATATTCTAATAACAAAGTTAATTAACAAGGTTAAATATAAACTATAAGGGTTGTGTTCCTACATAATATATACTTTAATAATAGTAGTAGTAATATAGACTAATTAGTGTTGTGTATCTTCTAATCGCACTAAGCACTAATTATACTAATTACTAATTATACTAATTGCGCTAAGCCCTAATTAAGTCACATATCCCCTTAGTTCCTTGCTAAGTGCTAACACTATAATTGTTACTTACTTATATTTCTTTCTGTTGTTATAATTACTATGCTGCAGCTACTGTAATTAGGTAAATCCTTCTTATGTTCTGTAGATTGTAACACTATTCCCCTTCTATCTTAGCTTAGTCTCTTAAGCTTATTTATATAACATAGGGCCCTTTCTTAATTATTAGACAAGTCTTAACAATGCTAAAACAACTAACTATCTTAATTTTAGCTTGCTGTTATTGTTTGTACAAATTTATAAAGTCCTTTAGAGAGATTATAGTATAGAAATATAAAACCTATGTAAAGCATAACTACATGTGTAAGGTTTATATTTAGTCTAGGAAGTGCAGCAAGTGTATCTATCTAGGGCAATATTGTAATATAAGAGTAACTTAATCTAAGTTTACTTAACTAGCAACTAAGAAAGAGAAGTTGCGTGTTTGCATAAAAGAGAGTTGTAAAGTGTAAACAGAAGCGCTCTAGTTATCTAAAAAGGCTATAGAAGACCTGCGTGTAGCTTGTGCGCGTAAGGAGCAGTTGTAATAATAAATAGATTTGTTAGACCATTGTGCTAAAGAGGCTATTGCAGTAAAGGAGCGTAGTATTAAAGAGCAAGAGCAGCTAGAGACAAGGACTATTAAGTTAACTAGTCTGTTTAACAAGTTCTTGTTGTTGCCTAGTACCTAGGGTGCCTTTAAGGGTTATTCTTTAGAGTACTAGGAAAGCAACATATCTTTGCCTAATTAGTCTCTTTAAATTGTTTTAACATCTGCTAGCAGTTTATAAGGTGCGTAGTTAGTTCCTATGTGTTTTCTAAGTCTAGGTAACCTAACTATTTAACTAGGTATTTGTTGCTGTTGCTGATATTGCAATGTTGTATTATTTTTTTAACTTTCTACTTATTGTTAATATTAACCTAGTAGTAGAAGTCTTTCAAAACTAGCGTTCTAGGGTTAGCTAGTTCTAATAGGGATATGTAGAACACTAGGTAGATCTTTGCATCCTTAGGCAGGGCAAGTCTATAGTTAACTAAGCTTATCTGCTTAGAAATAAAAAATAGTCTAACTTTAATATAATCTAGTTTTTTTATAGGTCTTTGTATTTAAAGGTTTTTTGTAAGGAGATAGACTTTATCCCCCTCTTTTAGCTAAGGTGCTGTTTTTTGTTTCTAGTTAATATATAAGATTGCTTGCTCTTAAGCTTTGCTAATGTTTTCTAGCGTTTTCTTATATACTTCCTTTAGTTTCTAAACTAAGGTAATTGCTAATTCTGTCTGTACTAGTGTGTTTAGTGCTCTAGTAAAGAGATTTAGGTATATTCTATAATTTAAGAAGAATAGTGTTACGCTTGTTACTTCTAACAACTTGTTGTTATATACAATCTATACTATAGGTAACAGCAAAACCTAGTTGTCTTATTGCTAGTTGCTGTAGATTTGTAGAAATGTTTCTATAGTCTAATTTGTACATTTAGTCTATCTATCTGTCTATAGATAATAGGCTGTAGATAGCTTCTTCTTAGTACTAATAGCTGCTAAGAGCGTAGTCTAATAGTTTAATATAAAGAGCTTGTCTCTATTGCTAATAATTAATTTAGGAATGCTGTAATACCTAACAACTTAGTCTAAGAATACTTAAGCAAGCTGCTCTGCAGTATAGCTATATTAGAAGAGTATTATTTCTGCAGCTTTTGTAAATCTATCTACTATAACAAAGATTAAGTTATAGCTATATCCTATAATAGGGTCCTTAGAGATAGGTAACTGTGTAATAAATTCTATTATAATATTTATCTAAGGAGCTATTAGTAGCTCTATTACCTATGCTTTTCTGTATTTAGTGTATGTGCTATGCTTATTTCTCTAGCACTCCACATAATCTTTAATATATTTAGTAACTTTGTTTTTTATATTTAGGAACTTATAGTGTCTCTTAATAAGTTCTATTATCCTTGTAATACTAGGGTGTCTGTAAAGTAGGTTATTATAGTAACTAGCTATAATTTCTTTTTATAATTCTTCTAGTACTTCTAACAGGATGCGCTGTTCTGCTTAAACCTATATTATATTGTTAAGTTGCTGTAATAGTCCTAATAATCTATTCTTATTAACTCTAAGTATAGCGTGTTTGTTAATTGTTCTAGTTCTTATAAGGTTGTGTTGTTAACTAAGTATATTAGCTCTACTATTGTCTTTTCCTAGTGTGTACAGGATCTTAAATTTGTACTACTCTAGTAGTTTAGCCTATTAAACCTGTCTCTAATTAAGTACCTTAGTTGTAGTAAACTATACTAGGTTCTTGTAATCTATATAGATAGTAAGGTCTAAGTAACTTTCTACGTAAACTCTCTAATATTCTAAGGCTAATACAATTGCTAAGAGTTCTTTGTTATGCATATTATAGCATTCTTTAGGTCCTGTAAACTTACGTAAGTAATAGGCAATTAGGTGCTATAAGCTATCTTGTTTCTAAGTTGCGCATGCTCCTAATACTAAATCTAAGGCATTAGTTTTAAGTTAAAGTAGTTTTCTGCTCTTAAATATAATTATAGTATGTAGCTCTACGCATGCTTACTTAAGTAATTAGAATACGTCTTTCTATGCTTATTCTTACTTAAATAGTACGTCCTTCTGCGTAAGCCTAGTAAGTAGTAAAGCCTTAAGAGAGTAATCTTTAATAAAGCAATAGTTAAAGTTAATAAACCTAAGAAACTCTTAAATGTTCTTAATAGTTTAGGTGTTAGCTAATCCTTTACTACCTATATCTTTGTTTTGCTTATCTTAACTCTGTACCTTTTAATAATATAGCTAAGGAACTCTACTTTGTCCTTGTGCTATTTGCACTTCTCTAGCTTTAGCCTAAGGTCTACTTTTGCTAAGCATTCTAATACTTATTATATATAGACCTTGTGTTCTTCTAATGTCTTGCTGTATACTAGGATATTATTAAGGTAGGCTACTATAGTAATGTCTAGGTGTGCTTATAGCATGTTGTTAATAAGAGCCTAGTAGACTGCTAGTGCGTTAGTTAGCCTAAATAGCATAACTATATACTTAAAATATCTATAATAGGTTCTAAACGCTGTTTTTTATTCTTTGTCTTTCTTTATATATATTAGGTTATACGCTCTGCGTAGGTTAAGTGTAGTAAAGAACTTTACTTCTAATAACTAGTCTTATAGTTCTGTTATATTAGGCAGCAGATACTAATTTTTAATAGTAATGTTATTAAGCTTTTAGTCATTAACGCAAAGTTATAGTTTACTATCTTTCTTTAGTATAAATAGAATAGGGAATCCTGCTAGAGATTTAGATTTCTTAATAAATCCTTTTATAAGGTTCTCCTTAATGTAGTTCCTTAGTATCTTAAGCTCTTTCTTAGATAACTAGTATATAGGCCTAAAGAGTAGTTCTTTCCCTTTCTAGAGCTTAATCTTACAATCCTAAGGTTAGTGCTTAGGTAGCGCTTTTATAGATAGCTCTTCTTTAAATATCTAGGTGTACTAACAGTATATATCTAGTATAGCAGGAGTTACACTATCTTTCTCCTTAATTGTTGTAGAGAGGCTTTCTAGGTCTATATAATTAACTACTCTATCTTAGCACGTCTAATAGTTTAAAGAGATATTATTAATCTTCTTTTTATCTACTAACTCTTGCATAGGTTGCGTAGGCTAGCGTGTAGTTATACTGCATCTGCACCCTTTAAACAAAAGCTATTAATCTTTCTAATTAATCTATAGGTTATGCTTTTATAACTATAGTAATCTTAATATAACATTGTAAGTAGCTATACTTAAGACGTCTAGTAATATTAACTTATAGTGTCCTTGTATCTAGAGGGGTTAGCACTTAACTTTGTACATTATAACTGCTTCTTCTAGTATTAGTTCTCTATTAGCTACTTAGAGCTAATATAAGTGTTCTTTACACAAGGGGCGTAGTCTAGCTAGCTATACTCTATATAAGGAAACGTAGTTCTTTTATGCTCCTAAGTCTAAGAGTGCTAATAGCTTCTTCCTATTTAATATAAAAAGGAGCTTAATAAGGTTATAGGTCCTAATAGAGTTAATAACAAGACTCTAGGTACTCTTATTTGTTTCTCTAAAAAAGACTTGTTATCTGTCCTAAACCCTTTAAATTCTTTTACACCTTAGTGCTTTCTGTATCTAGGGTTAAGGCATAACTGCTAGTAGTTGTTAAAGTAGTTGCTGTCAACTAGCAGCTGCATGCGTGTTGCTGCAGTTAGGTTATTATCTCTAAGGAATATAACATAGTTATATTTGTTAATTAAATAAATATTATAAAAGTTGTTAGTGCACTTATACTATTGTACACAATAGCAGTTATAGGGCAATAGAAAATAGTGTGCTTCTAACTTGTCTTTATAGTATGTTGTGCACCTATTATCTCTATATACTGTCTATAAAAGATTTACGTGTTTAGGGTTCTAGAAATCTAGAATATACTGTGTATAAGAGTTAACAGCAGCTAAAGGTAGCTAGCTTATTATATAGTTCTACGTGCGTTGTAATTCCTAATTACACTAGTTTTCTTCTTCTAGTTTATTATTAATTTTGTTAACAAGGCGCTAGTAGTCTGTAAGGTCCTTTTTAAGTCCTTTAATAATTACGTTAAGGCTGTATCTTAGTCTTACGTGCTTAAGTAGTAGTGTTAGCTAGTATATAAGGGATTAACATATATTATAGTATGCTTTATTGTTTTTGTTACACTCTTAATCTTGTTAAGTATAGTAGCATTCCTTATAGCAGTAGTGTTGTGCTAATCTAGATCTAATCTAAGCTAGAGTCCTTCCTGTTGTGTCTAGAAGGTTGTCTATCTTGTCTTAATACTCTTGCAATTCTTTATAAGGTGTTGCTGTGTACTTAGGAGGTTTAATATACCCTGTATTGTCCTTAGAACTAGACTCTAGGTCCTCTATAAGTTGTCTAACTTCCTTAGTAATTACTTCCTATTTATTACTAGCATCTGTGTCTTTATAACTACAGGATAGTACATTAACTTATTAAAGAACCTTGTTCTTTATACAGCAGTCCCTAGCAAAGTAGCCTATCTTGCTATAGTTATAATAGGTTTTGTTGTTTCTATTGCCTAAGTTGTTGCTTCCTTTACTCTTTTTGTTCTAGTGTCCTAGTAGGCTTAGTCCTTTGTTAAGGTTTAAGAGGTCTATAGCTTTAGGTCTGTAGTATCTACTTTACATATTGCTATAGATACGCCTACTACTATTAAATTAGTAGTTGTTACAGTTGCCTTAATTTCCTTAGTTTAGGTTATTGCGCTACTAGTTACGTAGAGGCAGGCAATTATTAACCTTAGTTACAACGCGCGCTCTAGAGTTGTCTCTTAATCCTATTTAAAGCTTATATAGCTTAACGTTAATACTAATTACTTTGTTAACTAGTTTGTTTAAGGTGTTAGTACTAGCACTAGTGCGCATTAGTTCCTTCTTAACTTTAGGCTTAAGGCCTTATTTAAACATAGTTATTAACACAGTGTTGTCCTATTCTATATTAGTAGCAAGTTATTAGAACTCTGCAGTGTAGTTAGCTGTAGACTAATTTTGTTTAATGCGTTAGATGTTGCAACATGCAATAGCTAGTTTGTTTAAGACTCTAAAGATTAGTTTAACTATCTTCTTAAACTTGTTAAAGTTGTTAAACTAGACTAAGATTTTGTTAGGACACTTATCTAACATAGCCTTCTAAAAGAAAGGTTTAATCTATTTAAAAGCGTTGCTATGCATATAACTTATAGCTAGTATAATGTGTTTGTTATCTAGGATTCTATTTCCTTAAATCTTAAAGAACAAGTTAAACTAAAGGAGCTAGTTATTAAGCTTGCTTTGTTTGCTATTGTAGGTGTTAGGCTTAGCAATATTTATAGTGCTGTTTGTAACAGTAGTATCTATACTAATGTTGCTTAAGCAAGAGCTGCTAGGGGTAGCATAGGTTCCTAAAGTACTTATCTTAGAGGTGTTTAAAATGTTAAGTTTTACACTTTAAACAAAGTCTGTAAGTAATTATTTAATTAGGTCTTAAGGATAAATACAAGAGCAGGGAACTAGAGGAGGTAAGTAGTATGCGTCTAGGACCTTAGCTACTTAGGTTGCTAGGAAGAGTATAGAGTAGACTATCTATTTTGCAAGCAGAGTTAAGATATTCTAATAACAAAGTTAATTAATAAGGTTAAATACAAACTATAAGGGTTGTGTTCCTACATACTATATACTTTAATCATAGTAGTAGTAATACAGACTAATTAGTGTTGTGCATCCTCTAATTGTACTAAGCACTAATTATACTAATTACTAATTATACTAATTACGCTAAGCCCTAATCAAGTTACGTGTCCTCTTAGTCCCTTGCTAAGTGCTAACACTGTAATTGTTGCTTACTTATATTCCTTTCTATTATTATAATTACTGTGCCGCAGCTACTGTAATTAGGCAAATCCTTCCCGTGTTCTGTAGATTGTAACAAAGACCTAAATAAACGATTACTTACAGACTTTGTCTAAAGTGTAAAACTTAACACTACTCTACTACTTCTTATACTTCTCTTAAATTAGAGTTAATTAAGACCTAAATTATAGGGTATTACTAGGAGTTTAGAACTACTATAGCTTAGTATTAGTAAAGAGTAGTAGTAATAGAGTCTGTAGCTTTATATAAAGGATTAAGATAACCTATTCTAGGTTAAAGAGGACTAATCTAGCGTCTTAGAACCCTCCTTAGATGTTGCTAGAAGTAAAGACTATATTATAGGCTGCTTTAAAGTATAAGAAGACCTTAGTTGTTATAAGGTAGGTAATCTAGTTATATATGAACATTTAAGCTTAGCGCCTATACGCCTTCTTTAAAGAGGTAAAACAACCTATATTAAGTAGCAATAGAAGGTATAATAAGTAGAAGGCATATATATTATGTCAATATCAATATTCTTATAGTAATACCTGAACATAAACTAGTTAAAGCTCTTATAAAGTTATAGCTATTAATAACTAGTAGTTAGTAGGCACTAATAGTATGCTCCTTTATATACGCGTTAAAGTGCTTTAACTCCTTAAGACTAAGCTTATTAGTAGTCTAGCTATTACTAGAGACTCTAATAACCTGTAAGGTTCTAGTTATAGGCAATAGTACTTACTTTACACTAGAGAAAGATAGTAGAGGAATAACAGTAGGTATATTTAATAACAAGAATAATACTTATCTCCCTTAAGGATAGTGCACAGCGCAGGTTTTGCGCACCTTTACTAAGAGCAAGACTAATACAAACTAAGGATAGCTCTAGAACACTACAACACTAAACAATTCTATCGTAGCTTATCATATAACCTAATCCTAGAGCTGGTCTTTGTTCTTATACTAGCTAAAGAGGTAGTATTATGCCTTAAAAATAATAAAGAGTACAATAGCCTATTCTTTAATATTTATACCTTATATAACTGTTATCTACTTTTAGTTGCCTTACTACACTATCTTTAGCCTTTCTTATCCTTTTAAAGCTATAATATCTACTTCTAGGGAGATCTAGCCTATTATAAAGCTGGTTTTATTAAAGTTATAGGTATTTTTATTCTTAATACTATACTTAGATTTAATATTAGCTACTAGGCTTAAACTAGCTCTGTATAGCCTCTAAATCCTTGTAGAAAGCTTCTTATAATTATACTTATAATTAGACCTTACTTCAAGCTCTAGTCAACGCTTAATAAATATATCAGGCCAATTTACACTAATAGAGCCTAGATTATACTTAGCGCGTAGAGAATTAGCTATAGCAGCTTTATCTGCTAGCTAGAGGCTAAATCCTTACGTAACTAGCTTAAGAACATGTTTAATAATTACCTACTTCTTATAAATATCTAGCTTCTGTAAGGTAGCTATATAATTAGTGTGTAAAGGTTATTCTATGTGTTATATGCTTAGTATACTCTAAGGCACCTTGTAGATAGCTATAGCGTGTTACTAGGTAAGATTTATGTCTTCTTTAAGAGCTTAAAGCGCAAGCTGTATTTAGGCTTCTCTTAACACATTAGTATTAGTTTGTTGTTAAGGGATTAGTATATAGAGGCTACTTTAGTAGAGGCTTAGTAAAAGTAATTAGCTTGCCTATTAATTAGCTTGCCTGTAGAGTACGTTAAGACTACGAGAAGAAAAATATTTGTACACATACTAATTGCAGCACTGCTAGCTGTTTGTAAAACTAGTTTGTGTAATATAATACCGCAAAGGCTATATATAGCGTGATTGTAGGAAGTGCGCAAATCTCAACCAACTTATACAATAGATAGATGCCTGTGATAAGAGCTCTCCCAAGGGCACATTCTCGCAAGCCAATTTCGCAGATGCTGGATTTCAGAGTTGGTAACGTGTTATTCTAGCTCTAACTAAGAGTTCTTGTGACGTTTTGCAAATGGTTTGTTGAGAGTTTTTGAGTAGATAAGGATCTAAGAAGCATTGTGCGCCCATCTTGCCCTGATTTTCAATTGCCATTCTTCCTGCTACTGAACAAATGTAAAGAAATTCGGTATTTCCCTTGCTATCAATGGGTTAGGTTAACCTCTTGTAATGACAAAAGACGTGATTAAGATAAGCACACCTCTATAGTGGTTTATAGGATCCTTCCAACTCAGCTTTGTGTTCGGGCCTCTGCTGTGCCGGCATTTCATGTGCCGCTGGGTCTGAATCAGGAGCCTCATGTCGATAGATGGTCGTCTGCTGGAAGTCGGGGTTGAGTTTTTCTGGGCCGGGTTGGCCATTGTGATCAGACATGAGAGAGGCTTTCTGACGGCGGCGGCGAAGAAGAAGAAAAGCGGCTATTGCTAGAATCGCCACAATTGCAACAATGCCAATTGCTATACCGGCTTTGGCTCCAGTTGACATTCCACCACCAGACTTGCTCTTGAGGGACGCATTACTGCTTGTTTCACTGTCGGTGGACGCTGCACTACTTGACGACGCAGTTCCGGAAGAAGTCTGCTCTGCACTGTTGGTGGCTGTGGGAGTTGCTGTGTTTGCGGCTGGTGTGGACTGCGTAGCCAGTGTAGTCGAAGCGGCGGCTTTCGAGTACGAAGCCGAAACGGAAGAAATCGAGGCAGTGACGTCCGATTTCTTACGGATGATGAAAGCGCGAGAGACGATGGTGGTTTGCGAGTCGTCATAGGCGGCGTCGGACGAGCTAACGGGCTTCATCAGCCGGTAGGTGAATCCTCCCTTCCATCGATCGATCTCGTCATCGGTCAAGTCGACTTTGTACGCCCATGTGGCGTCGCCCTTTGAGATTACGCTGGCTGTTCGGAATTAGTCAAAGATGAACCGACAGCTCGAATGACAACCTACGAGTAAGGAGTTTTCCAAAACGGCTCCCATCCCACGCCCAGGACGTCAACCAAAGCGATGCTCGGCTATCGGAGCCCATGACGGGATTTCCATCGACTGAAGGTTGGTAGGTATCTGAACGAGTGAGTAGTTTGTCTTTGGTCCACGTCGGTGATGCACACAGTTTGCCACCCAGGCCAATTGTACAACCTCGCCTTGCACGATCGTGAGCGATGAATCCAGATCTGGCACGTCAGGGCTTGGGATCCTGAACCCCTCCTGGGCACGCGCAATGTCGCTGTAAAAGGCCGCGCAGAGCGCCAGAAGAGCTGCAACGCACTTCATGACCAGAGCAGAGAGTTGAGGAATGCAGGGGAGGCTTCTGCGCGACTGCGAGATGGCCGGGTGGCTATATGTTGACCGTCGATGTGCAATTTGTATAGCGCTAGTCACACTACATGCAGGGCTGTACGGAGTCCGTGGCTGTAAAACGGCCCCCAACGTTGAATATTAATGTTCCTCACCCCGGCGCCGAGGCGGCCTTTCCCGTGTCACCTCTGGGCCGGCCCAGGCCTGCCTTGCTGTCGCAGGATTTTACATCCTCACACACCGAGCGAGTATGTCTAAGCACTGGCACGATCAGACGCTGCACACTTGGTGCTCGCGACTTGAGCTCTTCGACTCCCAGACTTCGCAATGACTGGAGTTGGTTTTAGAACATGTCTAGTGCGAGTAGCTCGCGCGCTAAGAATGATGCGCTGCGTGCTGAACAAAGTGGGGAATGCCAAGGGCGGCTGCCCCCTCAACATCGTACTCACGCGAGGCCCCAGTATAGGGTCACGTGGGGGTATAAGCAAAAGCGCAATATCTCAACCAATCCAAACTTCCAGGGAGCTTGCGAGCGCTTAGCAGTCAACAAGGTTCAATGCCAGCGAATACAAGTGGTACGAGCACAGGCATAGGAGCTGTTAACGTGCACCCCAATAGCTTGTAACGTGCACCCTGATAACCCTATGCAAGTTAGATTCAGCTGCAAAGCAGCCAGGGACCCTAGTACATACGTATTGTATAGTATTAGCACTAAAAATAGATGCGCGCGTGTTATTATTAACATGCCTATTATAAGCATAGTTATCCTAGATGTATATTAGCGCAGGCAAGTTAGTTTTTAACACAGTTATTAATAGATTGTTAATAGATTTCTATCTATCTACTGCCTATTGTATAGATTTTACTGCCCTGCCTACGCGTAGCTACGCGCTAGCACTGCAAATCTAAAGCTATTGTTATAGCTAGCTGCGTTGTTTATAGTGTTGTACGCTGCTACTAGTAGTAGTAGAGGTAGCAGCAGAGGTAGCAGAGGCAGCAAAGGCAGCTAGTACTATATATAAGCTGCTAATTGTTGCAACAATTGCTAGAAGTAGCTGCCTAGAGGCGCTACTTGCGCAGCGTTATAGTAATTATAGGCGCTTAGGTAAGGTTGTTAGAGTAGCAGATAGCTTAGATGCCTATACAACAGCAGAGGCATTACAAAGTAAGGTATTAGTGTTGCAAGATAAGGCGTTAGATAAGGCTACTACTGCAGCAGCTGTAAGCAAGTTAGTGCTAGAGTTACAGGTTGTAAGCTAAAAACTATAAGATTTTTAGTAGGTACTGCTTGTACTAGGTCTATCTAACGCAGTATTAACGCCTAGGTTAGTGCTAAGGCAGCAGGCATATTGCTATTAAGCCTCTTAAATAGCAATAGATTACAATAAGTACTCTATTTACTAGAGCTAGCTATGTGTTAGCGCTCCTTATTATATTTTAAACACTTAATACAAGGCTCTAGAGGCCTTAGTAGCAGCATAACTACTATAGATTGTAAGCAGTTAACCTACTAGTGTACGTTAAAATTGCTAAGTTGTAGCAAGCCTAAGCACTCTAGGATTTTAGCAAGTTTATACTAACAAGGTATACTAAGTAACTATGTATAGATACCTATATAAGGCTTTAATTAGTAGTTTATAGTATTACAGAGTTATAGATTGTTATGCGCAAAAGAGTACTGTTTTGCTATTAAAGCTAGCGCGTAGCAGGTAATCTAAGTAACAACACTAGCAAAAATAGAGTGCTAGCAATTAGCTTAGATGCTACAATTTTGCATAGAATTAAGGTAGTTAAGATGCTCTAACTGCTCTATATAGAACAATTTAAGCCTGTAAAAAAGCTAGAGTACGTTAGCAGTACTACTGTTAAGCTATACTTTAATAACCTAATAGGCTTCTTTAACCTTGCTTGTAGCAAGGAGGTTAAAATAGAGGTTCTAGTTAACCTAAAAGTCTACTAGTTTGTTCTTGTAGTACCTAAACTAGTACTAATTAAGGTATGCGTAGGCAGTAGGTAAGAGCGTTTTAATAGCAGCAAAGTTAAGCTTATACTCCTTCTTAGTTTTTAAGTATAGGGTCTTATAATAGAGCTTAGTAAACGTTAGCGTACTCTCTGTATCTACCTATCTTTTCCCTTTACAGCAATAGCTAAACTAAGTTGTTAACACCTACCTAACGTAACTAAGGACGTCCTTGTTTATATGCTACTAACATATTATAATCTTAGGCTAATTATATACTAAATTAAGCGTGTTAATTGCACCTAGGTTATTGTTTATAATAAAGAGACATACAGCTATACTCTCTATATTAAACAGATCTTGTAGTTGCTAGAAAACCTATTAAAAGAATGCCTTATCCTTTTGCTGTATTAGGGCAACGCTAAGGTAGTTTATGTAATTGTTGCTATTTAAACCTACTAAATTAAGCATTAGCATACTATATTTGTTTGTCTTAAAGGTGCAATTAAAGAGGAGGACATTTAGAGACTTCTTAAAATTCGCAAGGCATTTAAGAGCAATTATTAGGAGGTATTTAATGTGTTGTTGCGCGTTAACGCGTATTCTATTACAATATTATTAGTTAATTTTCTTGTTTTAGAGTCTGTGCGCTGTCTATGCACGCGTAATCTAACTAATTAGAAGTCTCTATTTCTACTAGAGAACCTTAACACTATAGGAAAATTGTAAGATTGCATATACTAATGCTACTACCTAGTCTTGTTTATCTCTACTACTAACTGCTCTACCTTTGTCTTTATGCCTAGCTTTATCCTTAACAACTTGTAGTACTTATTACAGACATCTTGCTATGTCTAACATTATCCTAGAAACACTGCCTTAATAGTGTTAAAGGCAGAGGCAGCTCTTCTAGCGTTCTAGATAATAGCAATAATAGACACTTGCTCCTTGTTAGTAAGCTCTCTTGTCTCCTTCCTGTACTAAGCAAAGATATACTTGTTAGCAGCAGGTCTATAATTATATACGCACAATTTACACTCTTCTATATATAAGACTTGCTAGGTTAATATTACTAGGTTTACTCTATTATTTACAACTAACTAAAACGCTATAAGATAGTTAGTACACATGCTAGCAGCTCTATAACACCTAACTGTGCTGTTAGCAACTCTCTCTAACTATAGCTTGCGTTAACTAGCGTTGCTACAAACTATACGCAGACAAATATATTATAGACCTAACTATTTATAGCACTTATATAAGACACTATAGTTCTTTGCTTATACAGAAACTGTAGCTTCTGCGTTAGCTAGAGTCTTGTACAAGGCCTCTAGCAGTAGCTTATAGTTATAGGGTTTATATAGAGTGTTATCCTACAACTTATTAAGGTCTACTTTAGCAATAATTAGCGCGCAATATTATTACTTTTAAGGTCCCTATTAAAGCTAGCAATAGACTGTACTAAAAAGTATATTCTCTCTAGAGTTATTATAAGTACTATAAGTCTCTACACTATCTTCCTTATCTTCTAACACATTGCTAACTGCAGTACTTTCTTTAGAAACACTAGACGCTAGCGTTGCTAGCCGCAACAGCTACGTAATAACAGAATCCTTATCTAAATCTACCTACTTACTATTAAGTTACTAACTAACAGCAATTGTAACAGCAAGTACAATTACGCGCCTTAAGCTGCTAGCAGCAGTAACAGTAATAGCAATAGTAACAACAAAGGCATAATAATAGACAAACAATAATAATAATAATAATAATAATAATAATAACAACAATTTAAGATAGAGGTAGATAGTTAACACGTTGCAAATAAGGCCTCTGCTAAGCAGCTAATGTGTTAAGCGTTACAAAATGTTAGGTAAGACGTTACTCCTTTAATAAAACAGTCTAACAGCTATATTTGTATAGTAACTAGGCCTTTTTAGTTACTTAGGCGAGGCAGCGCGTCTTAGCTGCATTCCCCCCTGCTATTGGGGTGCACGTTACGAGCTATCGGGGTGCACGTTAACAGCTCCCCACAGGCATGTCTTTTACTTGGGTGCGCTTACCGAGATGAGACTATGGGAGGCCTGTCAGCAGCTAGACAACTCTCGGCTCCTGCAGCCAAGCTGCGCTCCGCCACATACGGAGGCCTTAATTCGCGGGATTATCTAAGGTATCTTCGCAGCAATTTCGTTTCTTACGGCACAGTTCGATCAAAGCAGAGCTGCGTTTACCATCCTGAAACCAAGGATTCCAGCACAAATTGACCGCTGGTCGCGTTCTGTCTGCGAAGTAGGATCTTGAGACTGGATTCGACATCATGACTGGAATTCGTAGCCAAAGTATGCAGCTGAGCGTAAAAGAGGTCTCTGTCCCAGGAAAACAAATGGCCAGATGATGACGGACTATCTGCGAATGTATAAGCTCAAAGACAGTAAATGGACAAGGATGGGGCTGGTGACGGTCCCATTCTCGGATCGGAGTTGTTTCGTGAGGAGTCACCACGCCAACATCGCCCATGTGAGAATCAAGAAATTTTAGCAGCGTACTACTGAGGTTCGTGAGTTGATGAAAGAGCCCCTCTACCGTATGAGGCGTGCTCAGATCTTATGCATTGAAACTTTACTTCGGTCCTTGGTGTCCTGTTTTACGTTACAGAGCACATGGAGCGAGTATATGTCGAAAGCTTAACGGACCATCATGTGAATCTGTCGGCCTGGGATAACGACCGTTGCATGCATTTCTTGATCTTTCGGTGTCTGGAACAGAAACACATATCGCAGTCGTAGGAGGCTTTGAGGTAGATGTCGTAAAACGCATTGCGATTGAACTTTCTTCGAGGCCTGGTCAAAGCTTGAGAAACAGCGAACCTAGAATGTGGAAGGAACCCTGTCAGGGGTGCTATCTGCTGGTGTATGTCCCCTTTAGAAGATTTGGGGAGTCTCACCCAGAATCGTGGGCAGGAATCACTCGAGAAAGGCGTAAATACCTCTTAGTTCAAAAGGCTGCGTCATTGAACACTAGGTTCGGTGAACATACGTGTCGAGTTCACCGGCTCCATCTTCAGCCGTATCTCGGTATCGGTGTTGATGCGACATAAATGAGAGCGAGGTGGTAGTAGCTAAGCTTCTTTTGAGGCAAGCCTTTGCGCTTGTAGGTGACATTGGAGACAGAGTCTCCTGATGTCCGCCTCAATCTCTAACTTTAACACTGCCGCCGCGTCAGACTGCCTTCTCACAGAATAGGTTAATCGTCTGACCTTAATGGGCTTCCCATGCGTGAACAAGGCGCCGATAGATCTTCATCCGGGTTCCCGGGGTCACCGGGCAGTGCAAACAAGGCACACTGCTGGTCGATGTGCCTTCAAATCAGCGCTTCTGGACCACGATCGCCTTCTCAGCATTTGGAAAAAGCTACTTTGCCTTAACTACATCCTGTTTTGGATGGTTGAGTGCGTGAAGCTAGGTATACAATGCAATACTGGTAAAATGGGCGGGGCACGGGATGGATTGCTTAGATAGCGCTCCACTTCCAAAGGATCATCTTGCACAGCAATGACGCTACCGGGATATAGACGGGCCGACCAAAGATTTCTACCCGTTTTCTAGGGGATTTGTTAGAGTACACTTCTGTTCAAGCCTCTAAATCACTTACTACATCTTTAGTGCTTAATGCTATGCGTCTGGACTTACTCTGCAACTTATAAAACAAAGCAAGCTGTTTAAGGCTGCATTTCAGTTGCTCTAACACTTTGCTACCCTGCGTTGCTCTGGTTGCAGTTTCGAGGTAAAAGCCGTGGTAACAAGTTGGAGCAGACATGTACAGACGACAGCTTAACCGCATTCTATGGAGGTACGGTCTCGCAACATGTTCTCTAGCGACTAGAGGCTTAATGTCTTTATGGTCTCGGTTACACTTCTGAATGGTCAGACTTAACCTACGTTGGCGCTTCTATATAGAATCTACATCTTAGCGAGAAGTACTGAGCGTAGACTGTGTAGCCCTAGGAGCAATGGGCCGGCAAGACGCGAAAGAGTTCCTCACCAAGTCGCTTATTATGAAAAGATTTCCTCGCGATGGTGCGACCACGGCTGAACTGCTGGGCGAGTTGATGTACCTGCCGCTTGCGATTGCACAAGCAGCCGGTCATCTCAACGGGGACCGCATGTCCATTCCAGCTGCTTCGTAGCTCGAAGAAGGATCTTGTCCATATCACGAGAAGGGAAATATATGATGACACGCGACACAAGGGCTCTGAAACTGCAGTTGCGACGACAAGGGTGGTCTTGTTTAGCCAGATTTGTCAGCATGATATAGTAGCTGCAGATTTTGTTGAGGTTCATGTCTGCTGTGGAGCGGAAAACCATACCATGATCGCCCCTGCCGAGTGCATAGTCAGAAGCTCTGATGAAGATGTAATCGACACTTTGCAGATATTTGTTCTTTGGAAAGCAAGACAAGGACAGCAGCGAGGTTATAGATGATTGTGGTGGCCGCAACAGAAGTGGATGACGAGGAATGGTACGACATCCATCGACCCGTATACCTTGCAACACGGATCTGAATCAGGAACAGCGATGAGGCAACTCAATTAACACAGCGCGCAGTGCAGCATATGGAACGAGTATTCCCTTTTCATGATCTTGAGGAGCGTTCAGTGTGGGGATCATATCTTCCGCACGCAATGATGCTGCTGCAGGATCAGCAGGATAAGAACTTCGAAGAACAGACGAGGTCATGCTTGCATGTAAGGCTTTTTTTGCGAGTAGAGGGTAAAGTCAAGGAGGCAGTGGCAAGGCTCGTAGATTTGACCCCAACGAAGGAATTTCTCGGACAACAGTGATTAAGGTCGGCTTTCCTCGCAACACACGCTTGCCATCGTATACCAAGGAAGCAGACAGACGCTAAAGGCAGTTTACCTGCTAGAGCATGTAGTTGCCGTACGGGAAAAAACGGTACGGCTAGACCACACGGATCGATTAGCATCCCAACACGCACTGCTCGAGAATGACATGTTTGAAACTGGTGGACGGATAACAAAAAAGTTTCGTGAGCATGGGCTGGGTTTTCAGGAGGACAGCAAAGCCCTTTTGGGTCGCGGTACACCGTGTCTAGAGCCTATCAAAGTCGAGGGAGTTGGTGAGAGTGTGCATAACATGTCGTGACTCTTAATAAACGCAACAAGACACCTTGCATCTCACATTTACAGTGTCTGATACTAATAATCACGAAGAATTCTTTTCATGTTTCAGTAGTCGTCCTCCGAAGTTTTCACATGACTCTCAAAATAATCTTCTGAAGAGAATACAACAGATCTTCAAGGTGTCATGCTTTCACTCTACCCAGATGTGATTACCGCCTGTACTTCTCAAGAGTATTTGAAGTTGTCCGGCTGCCGCGGAGCTTAAAATAGAGCTTCTAACCATGGAAAAGGAATTATATAAGCTGCCGAAGGCTTGTATAGATACATAGGAGCGTGTGCTTCTCAAGTAGTTCGGTCAAGTTCAAAGTGGATCATTCTTTGTTGGGCTGCATGGATGATTGGCTGTATACACGAAGGCGGGAGGATTGAAACAAGAAAGGTAGCCTATGCGCCAAACACACTGGTAGCACCGGGTTCGATAGTTACATCATTGAAGATAAGATCAAGAGCAATGAAGATAAGCTCAGAGCAGATCTAGGGTAAAATAAGGGCTGGCTTACTGCTTCTATCTAACTCTCGTAAAATGACACCTATGTGGCCAGTAATTACGAGACTCAAAGCTGCGGACGTGGACCGGTCGCTGTTTTACATGAAGCCAGAGGCAACAAAGCCTATTTGAGGCGTGTACACCTTAACATAGCATTTCTGATAGGGACTTTAATATCTAGTTTAGTGCCCGGCCTACCATTGTTTCGTTGGATCTCATCAATTCTTTTGAGCCATCTTCTGGTGTTCACTCTTCCCTGTAAACATATGCCGGCTGTGTAAATAATAGGTTTTTCGTCGACTCTCGGAATTCACTCAATTGGCTGTTACTACCGCACGTTGCATCAACGGTAAGCTTTCCACAATCGAGTGGTCGGTCGAGAAGGTGGGACTGCTGAAGATTGAGAGCTCCAACACTCATTTCAGAGTGATTTCTTTGACGAACAGTCTGCGGAATGAACAACTGCTAAAAGTAAAGCTATATCATCAATACAATGCGGTAAACGCTCACAGAACACCTGTGTAATGTCTCAGATCCCGAAGTCTATGATTAAGTTTCTCGTCGAAACATGTTAGTCAACCTCTCGAGTCGTAAGTGCCCTCCTTCTCCTGCATTGACCCGCCGGATAAGCCACCACTCAATGGTCATTGCCATCATTGCACTGTTCCATATGAAAGTAACAGTCATCCCCAGAGAAAACGCTAAGGATGTAGACATCCTTCCCGTTTTGCAGAGCGTGACAACTCTGAGGTCATCAACACCACTTGGAAGCGTGAAACTGGAAATTAGAAGAATGCTCTGGCATACCGCAAAATCAGCATATCTGAATGTCTTGAGAATCGATGCTCTAAATTCTTCATGTCCGTTCAGTTGCCTCTCCGCAAAGTAAAAAATCACCGCTAATGACGCTAGGACCGTAGTTGTAAGCCCAGTAACCTATTTGTAGCTATTAGATCAAGAGCTGGCAGCGGAAGTGATTGGCTTACCTCGTGCTCTGTTTGGAAGTGTGTCCCCCTCCCTTTAGCACATATACCAGCCACTAAGCCGATGGCTACCAGAAGAAAGAAGATGATGAGCTGGAAGATGCTCTGCCAACGAAGCATTTTGTGTCTATGCATTGGCTTTTGGACGAGAGAGCAGAGAGCCGCTGCAGAGGCGAGAATGAGAATGATCGGATACACGATGAAGAACGCAAGGTCATGCATGCCACTTGCTTCTGGTCAGCTAAGCTTGATTTTGACTGGTATACTCACGGTGTACTAGTACCAATGGGACCAAAAGTGATCCTGGCAAGCCATTCAACCTGTAAATCTCGTTTTCCAGGCTCAGCCAGAAGTTGTTACTTCCACTTTTGATGACGATCGGACAGGTTGGGAGTGTGATGTTGGTCCGCAGACTTGATGTGATGTTAGATTCGAGGGAGTCTCTTAGTTTTGGTAAATCAGTTCCAGGCCAGCAGTTGCCGTTGTCGCTCAGATCGTCAATTCCGCCCTGGAGGAATCCAGTGATGTAGAGTTCCTCCAGAACGCCTTGGAAACAGTGGGTTGCGGAGGTTGAATTTAACTTGGATCGGGAGGAATTGTCCTTTCGCTGATATTCTGGGGCAGTGGCGCACGCCGTAAGGGCAAACATTGAGAGGAAGAGTATTTTCATGCTCACAACTGTGTTGACATTCAACAGCTAGATTTGAAGATTTCTATGCCCCCTGAACTAAAGGAGGACATCTCTCCCCGGACACCTCGGCAATTCGAAAATCCGTGTTTCAGGAAAGAAAGTCACGCGGCGGTTATTCTATTTTTATCCCACTGTGAAGTGTGCTGTATATGACTGAGGCAATTTCTCGGGCAGGCTAGATACGCCGCAGAGATGGCCTTGCTTCAGTTACAATAACCAACGACTTTGCGCACAATAGGAAACCTGATATAAGCTCCTCTAACGTCAATGAACACCCGGCACACAGCAGTGGCCGCCTCCCGGGGGCCGACCAGAAAGTATGCGGTTAGCCAGACATAGACTTGTGAGGCCAATCTGCTCATAACATCTCTCTATTGAATTATGTATAAATCTGGTGAGCACTAATCCCCGCAAATATAGCTGTTATCTTTCAAGCCTATCAAGCGTCCCCCAGAAAAAGCGTTTAGAGGTCTCCGTCTTTCAACACTTTCACGAGCTTTTTTGAAGCTTCGGGATTATTTAGGTGATAGCACATCAACCTGCTCGTTACTGTGGCTGTCACAGCCACTTTGATGGAATTTGCGTTGAATATCGTTGATTCAAAGCAAATCCTTATAGTGTCTTGCTGAATGGCCTAGTACAACCGTGAATGTGTCTGGCGTCTCGCCGATACCCTCTTCCCGCCGTGCGCTTTTGCACACGTTTCTTAATCTTCTGCTTTCAATTCACGAACAGGTCGATGATATAGTCAAGTAGTGTATACCGTAAAGCTAATACACCGATGTCAGTGTTTTCGAACCAGTAGGGGTTCATTCGACCGATGCGTTTAGCGTTTAGCCTTCCAGGAGCGTGGGGATTTCATGAGACACCAGTGTGCTGACGATATCGAACATCGTACAGTAGGGCACTCTACAATTCCTGCCGATCGGTCACTTGCGGAAATTGAGCCCATGTAGCTGACTGGCTAATCAACAGACAATCGAACAATGTCCTTTGCGCTTCCAATGGACAAGCTGAGAACCTAAGACTGGATTTTCTATCGAGCGAAGTTACCGTGCAACTCGTTCTTGAATTTTGACAGTGGAAATCGCTGCTCCAAAGCAGTATTATCGACGCAGGGCATCGGGTCTTTGGCAACTGCTCGGGTGTCTTATCGCCATGCAGATCTCTTCAGGCGGTCAGATCGATGAGGCTGATACGGTTGGGACCGATGGAAATCTTGGCAACGTGCTATCAGTCGGTTAAACTAGCATGAAAGAGGAGACTTCCGTGAAGCTAATAATACTAGTTAAAAAATTATGCTGTGCCCGAGAGCAAAAGGAAGGTTTCTGCAACATGCAAATCCACGGGGGTGTTTCCAGATGCCCTGCATGATGCAACACCTAGGCATAACTCGGATGAGCCAACACGGAGGGCCCAGTAGTCCGTCGGCTGAAGCTCCTACCTGGTCTCGGTCACTTTAGTAGTCGCGATACGAAAGGTCCCGAGACAGATTACAGCCGGAAACCTTGGCATCCGAACCCATGACTAGGAATATCGCCGTGCATCCTTTGCTGGCTATTTATGGGGGAGTGGAACTTTGCTGCGTACAGCTTTGGGCCTCATAACTCCATTGCGGACATTACATTCGATCAATTCGCTAATCATCAACGCCAGCTACCAGACAGTCAGGTTGGCCGTGCTACATGGAAACGGGTTGAGACAACCGCGACTACCCTCATTCGGGGGTCAACTTTCGCGAATTTTCAAGAATCAGTCGCATCGGAAGCACATGTTGAGAGTTACAAGGATCTTTAAAAGACGATTATTTCTAGATATAGAGTTTAGGGCAATCGTTTGCACCAGGGCCTCTTCGAGTAGCTAGGTGGTTGACTCAGGTGTCTTCTGCGCCTTATTGTCAACTAGCCACCCTTGATAGACCAGTCTTCTGTAAAACATACGCGAGAAGGAGATCTCTACGTTTGGTTCAGCAAGATCATGCGCACTTGCATCTCTCTTCAGCTTCTTCCGGTAAGTGCATCAGTATTTAGCCTAGCAACATTTTATGCAGTGCTAATCTTTACAGATATCCTTCTCGTCAAGCAGTTTCATTATGCTCCTGTCTTGTGCAAGGCATAACATCACGGTTCACTGATTGCATCTCACATCCAAGACTTCCATTGGCAACCAGTTTTAAGCCATCTTTCGCAAAAAGATCAGCATGTTGACTGAATGAAGAGGCCATAGAAGCCAATTCCACGAGGCTCTGGCATCGTTGGCAGAACTGCAGTGCTGACATACTTCGCGTACGGAGAAGTTCTGCTGACAAATCAAACAGTGGCGGACTACACTGGCGGGGTAAAACTATTTGGACTGAGCGCAGCAGTCACGAGAGACGGGAAAGGACTGCGCTGGTTCCCACTCAGCCGTCACTGGTAACTTGGCCACGGTAAAATTCGAGTCATGACCTACGCCCAGCCTGTCCGTCGACGAGTCAGCTATATGTTCGCCAAGGATCCTCGGATCGATGCAACCGATGAACGATACGCCAGGTATTGTCAAGACTGCGTACCGTACACGCACTAGGAGCAGGAATGAACACTCTATTATTCAGACCCGCTGCGTAGACCCTTTTACTGAACGCTATTCGGAGAAGGACCCTCGTCATCAAGCAAACTCTATAGCGCGCTTGAAATACGATGAGCGATCTGTTCTACAGCTTCCATCAAGACCATTACGTATACAAGATGGTAGCTGAGACTGTTTTACTGAACGTACTGTTTGCATTTCCAGTGCTGTCGTTTCCTGGGGCTTTCCAACGACCAAGACCAATGTTTGGACCTGCGTTTCTTCATCCTGTTTGCGCGTGGACGTCGCCGTCGGGGAAAATCGGAGGGCTACTTCAAGTATCGACTTTGACTATCCCACTGTAAGTTTTGTCAATACTGTTTGGGTGAAGGTAACCTTGTTGTGCTCGGAAGATCACATCGTTTAACACACGATCTGGAAATGGTCGAACGGCTCGAACGAATGTCGTTCCATGCATGGTACATGCCTCCATACGTTGCGGTAACAAGTTTCTAACAAGAACCGAGAAGATAGCCAGGGCTTACCTCAACCGGAGTAAGCGAACATGGCTCAGCAGCTATCAATGCGACAGTTCTTGATTTTCTCACATTGTCGATGTCCAAGACAATCTATGGTGCAGGCAACTCTAATCAAGAGATCTTCAGGCAACCAAGACTACACCTCTAGCCCAGTCTCAAACCCGATGATTATATCGTCCCACAGATAGCCGAGAGCAACCTCATTGAAAGGCGAAGAATGTTACGTCATCCAGGGCTAGTTACGTTATAGCCCCTGGATATGCGGCGGGCTTTGAATGCTCCGGTCCTGAAACCTGATTTATGGCTAGCAAACTTTTGCCTTATCCGCCCAGCAAGGGAGGAAAGCACCCCGCCTGTGGTTGACTGCAGCACGCATAACTCGAATAGAACACCATCCGCGGAGTCTCGTCCCCATCGCAAAATTAGTCCAACGTCTCGATGATGAATTGAGGGATATTCGTAATGCGAGGACCAGGAGTAGCGAGCGATGTAACAGTAAGAATCTCTATGGGATCGTTAGAGCCAGGAATAAGCACTGCTTCGTCATTGGCCAAGAGACAACCTTGCTTGCGAGTCAGACCGATCAGACTGAGGTTTTGCAGGACATGGCTTGCAGTCTTGCCAGGGTGTCCTGGGTCTAGGTCCCCGCGTTGGAGATCTCGTATCGCCCTTTCCAAAATCCGATTCGCTCAGCAGCTGTAAGCGATGCTCTTAGGGGCATTCTAATCGGCGGGTGCATTACTCGCCTTGGCTAGGTGCTCGATTCGCCATATCAAGGATAAACGTGAGTCTGATATAACACCCAGTACCGCTCCTTCACGAAGACTACGCTTCGATAGGTCGCCCTCTCCATAACAAGCTCTCTTGGACACAAATCAACTTGCAAACAAGGATACTACTGCAACCATGTCTGAAGAACCGCTCACCCTTATATCTGCAACCCCATCATCCTTCGCTCGCATGCCACACATCACGCTGGCTCTCAAAAACATCCCCTTCACCGTCGTCAACGAAATCCCATGGCACGCAACGACGCAAACGCCACAACACAACCCACTCGAGAAACTCCCCATTCTGCTGTTCCCTGACGGCCGGCCCCCTGTCTACGAAAGCGCACACATCCAGAATTACATTGTAGAGAAGTACGCTGACCGCGGCCCGCTACTGCTACCGGGCAATCTGGACGATAACCTTCTGGCTAAGCAGATTGTGGCGCTGAGCGTTGGTTGTATGGACGCTCTTGTGCTGAGTGGCTGGGAAGTACGGCGGCCTGTGGAAAGGCAGAGTAAGCTGTGGATCGCGCGACAGGAGCGGAAGATTGATGGCACGATGCGCGCTTTCAATGCTTACGTTGAGGAGGCACTCGCGAGGGGGTCATCGACCGAGTTTGTGCTTGGTCGCGAGCTCTCGGTCGCTGATATTGCCATCGTGTGTGCGGTTGGCGGCGTTGACTTCGTAGGGTCCAAGGCTGCGTGGCGGGTACAGTACCCGTCGCTTGCAGGGTACTTTGACAGGTTGGATGAGATGAAAGTTTTCAAGGATACAAGGCCGGTCATGTTTGATCTGGAGGGGGAGGTAGTGGTGTAGGCTTGTGTGTAACTTATGTTCACTTTTGTTGGGGAAAAGCTGCAGCTGTTACGAGCATGGCCGTCTTACAACACGTTCTCCGTTACGTTCTTATCTACAGAAGCATCTACATAAACCCCTACAAGAGCTGATCCAATGCTAAAAACCCTTCTTTTCCCTGCCATTCCACCTTCGGGTCCTCATTACGCATTCCACCCGACTGGACTTAGTTCTACCCAAACTAACTCAGGCGTCGTCTGTATCGACACCGTCACCCTACTTGTACGCAGTATTCGTCAATCTTAGGAAAATCTTAGAATAGCACGTAGGCGAAAGAAAAGCTTGTTAAGAGGGGAAAACAGAGACGTTGCGTAAGAAGGTAGCACGAACACTCCCTCTCTGAACGCGGTGTTGCTGTATGTATCTATAAACATGACAAGCCCAACGTGGAGTCGACGGGAAACACGTGTCTCCGTGCATATAACGGCTACAAATCTTTTGATACGTTGTACAGAACTTCATGTGACCTATGCATTCTTGTAGCCGTAGCAAGCTCGAATGGTAGCCTGGCACACTTGCATATAACACATGACGTTATTCCGCTATAGCCTCAGCCGCCTTACTTTCGCGTTCAGCTCCCAAATGTATGAGTTCGCGACCTCGTCAGTGGAGACGCGAAGGTCCTCAAACGCTCTAACTGTCTTATAATACTCAACTTCAGCGTGCATCTCGTCTTTCATTGCTATCCCGGCTATGTATGCGCTATGCTGGGCTTGGAACGTTGGTCCGCTGTGCGTCAGGTGTTGTGGTGCAAACGGTGTCTTGATGATCTGCTCATTTGTGTAGCTTAATCGAACGTGCGTCGTATTGTTCGTCGTATAGCCTTCCTCGACTGATTTGTTCTGGTCATTGACGGTACCCTGTCTGTTCGCTATCTCTGAATTTACCGTCGCTACACGGTATCTTGTGGGCTTTTCTAGGTGCGCTTCGTCCTTGGTAGGTGTTACATCTTCCGTTGTGCCAGGAAACACATTATCAGGTCACGTTACCAGATTGAATTAACTTACTTAAGATCCGAGACTTCCGATTCACCTGATACAGGCGAATACCAAGTTGTTTCGCGTTCCTTTGGAGTTGGTGGTTGCTTGCAGCTTTTGTTCCGATATCTGACGTACCCAGGAATCGATACTTCGCCCTTCCGGATAACAGGGCGAAGCAGAGCATTTCAGTGTATGACGAGCGACTGCTGGCGTTCACAGTTGATTTTTGTCAACGACGGTGTAGGAACAAGATCTCACGGTGGTTAGAAATCATCAATACAATTTAGATTGAACACAGATCAGTTGTGAAGTCAGTCGACTTCCTCGTGAAAAATTACAAGTATATGATCGTGGAGAATTTACAAGACCTCACTTGGACTACCATAGTGGGGTAGAGACTCAAAGCCGTCATGATGGTGATGACAAGGCGGGTATCAAAGCAGTACCGAATCGAGACAGAGCTAAGAGAACCGGTGTACCCTCAAAGCTCGGTACCCACGGAAGCAGTGGGTCGCACTCATCCCCTACACAGACGCCGACACGCTTTTTACCCCAGCATGGAGCGTTAAACAAGCACTCTTTCCTGTACCATGGAACCCAAAACTCCTTCACCCACTCCATCACGGCCTTCAACCCGGCCAAGACCTGATACGCTCCGATTGGCGTGACCGTATCGCCGAGAGGTATGCGACTCTGGAGTATCTTTGTAGTATCCTTCCCATCGACAGCCAGGAGGAACGTCCAGCAGCCACCAATAACCATCAGCAGAGGCAGCGGCATGTTCACCACTCCGTCAGGTCCAAGACCCATTCGCGTACGGAGGCAGGCGAAGTGTGTCATAGCCCATGATGCGAGCTGTGCGATTGCGCGGTTCATCGGCCCGTCGGGAGTATTCGTCTCGATAGAAATAGCTAACGGTTTGTACATGAGATGTGCGTCGTTAGATGTAGGTGAGGTATGATTGATGCAGCCATCATGTGTAAGAGCTTCCTCGACGAGATCTTCAGGTATCAGGTCTGGCTCACACAACAGCGCAAAGTCAATCTTGTTGGTCGGCCCTGCAATTCCACCCTCCTCTTTTGCAATATAAGCAGAATTGAGAGTAACGTAGCCCATGGGTTTGACTTGAAAACCAGGGACTTGATCTGCCGCTGCTGTCAAGATGATGGAGTGCACATAATTGTTCCAACTGGTCTCATCTACAGAACTCCTTTGGTATTCTAGCGATAATTCGGAGATTTTGATCACCGCGTTCATTTGAGCGATGACTGAGGCGTCTTTCATCGTCTTTTCCGACTCATAAGCCATGCGGCTCTGAACGGCATTGGTTCGTTCAGCTTCTCTTCGTACTGCTTGATGGCAGAGGGAATAAATCCTTCGTACAGACTTATGTCCTCTAGTCGTGACCACGGTCCGGTGATGTATGAGGGCCATTGGTCAGGCACGAACTTGAAGATGATCTTCGGCTTGCGGGGAACACGGAAGAGCTGTGTCGGGTGCGTAGCTTTAATCGGGCTCTTAGACCGAGATCGTGAGCTAGTCCCGCGTCCCGTGCTTCGTGCTGGCGGGTCATTGGCAGAATGGTAACTTTACGCGGATTGCTCATTCTCAGGAATAGATTCAAGGTCACGGCTCCGGGTGCTGTTGCCTTGTAGATTCACAGCCGAAGAGTCCGAGGGTGAGTTGCCAGGATGCGTCAGGGCAGGCTCGCTGATAGCTGTGGAAAGCGAAGGCCGGCCTGAAGAGAAGGGCTTTGTTGTATCTCTGAAAGCGGAATGGGCTGCTGGACAGAAATCGTTTCTGGGGTTGAAAGCATGCCCAGGTTGAGGTGTCGAGCCCGTTTGGTGTTCTTGGGACACTGCGTTGACCGAATTTTAAGTTGTCGATCCAGCAAGCATGCCATTCTCATCAGGCGCCTTTTTCTTGGGAATTCTGGACTTTCTACGGTCAGGCAATGCCGGAGAAGGCGCGGCTTCTCCTGCAATGCGCTGAGATGATCGAGTTTCGGAGCGGGTACGAGCTGCCCGACCCCTCGGGCGCTCTTCTGGAGGCATCATGCGCGTCGAATGTGTAGTAGGCTGGCGTAGTCGAGACTGAACGGTTAATCTGGTGGGTCTTTCTTTAATGACACGGTCTAGCCAGCGGTCGCAGTTGGTTGGTGCGGCCTCTGGATAGGTTTCGCGGAAGTGGTGGAACATCGGCATGGTGGATGGGGAATCGGGTGAGAAGGCCTTTAATAGACAACAGGCGCAAATCTGAGAGTGCAATGAAGTAGAGTGAAAGAAGACTTCGGTTTTGTTGCTGGGTGCCAAGCCAGCGCTCCCAGCGTCGAATTGTGAACAACCCAGGTGCAAATTTGATCACTACAGGTCAATAATCAATGCAACTTGCAGTGAAAGGGTAGTGGTCTAATTTGGTGGGTGTCGTGTACGCGCAGAAGTGGTAGTTATGCTGGCACTGCCCAAAACGGCGATGAGCTTGCGGGTGGCCATGGTGTTTCGACGGCTAGCGCCATCACGTGAGTTGGTCAACAATGGCGAGCTAGCCGGCTTTCGACGCAGCTCAACATCGTCAACAAAGCTGCTCTTGTTCTCTTCAGCTCCAGTTTTCAGAGCCACATTTTGGTCAAATGTGTAGGGAAAACGGCGAAACAAAGACCACTGGCCCTCCGAAAGCTCCGTCGTAACTTGAGCTCCCACCAGCAGAGATCGAGTCATTAAGTATGATTGAATTCCAACAGTCATTCAACCTCTTCCTGAATGCTCTTCTCTTTCAACGTCTCGCTTCCTTCTCCGCTCGATTAGCAGTCGTAGAGAGAAGAGCTCCATGCCCGTAGGTTTAATTCCTAAAATGAAAAATATCCCCGAGCTTGTTCATTGCGACACTTCGCGGAGTTCTGAACCTCAGCTAGTTTGAGAGAACCACCACATGAATTTTATGGTCTACGAGCGAAATATATCAGCCTGAGGAGTCGACGAAACGACTAAATCTACCCTTTCTATCTGCATCCTTTCTTTGGATTGTAGCTTGTTTCTTGATAGCTCTGAAGTACTAGAATAAGGAATTGGTTTTAGAACGCATCCGCAAAACCAGTCTATAAGATCGAAACACTGACCCAAAACTTTTTTTCTAAAGCTCCTCTAGCAATGAACACTGCGGCTCGTTGCGGACAAGGTTTAGATTGACCATAAATTAGAAGTACGGCATTGACTGATCATGATGAGCGACTGGCTGAACATTATCAAACCACTTTTGTACCCACAATGCAGCTCGGTATACATCTGTATGAATTGGTCGCACTCGAAGCTGTAATACACAGGCACAGAGCCTCTTCATCATGCTATACACCAGCTTTTTTAGCCTTTATATCGATTTTGACATGCTACCAGTTAAACTCACCAATGCAAAATTCATGGTGATACTAAACACGATGCTACGACCGCAAGAAGGCTCCATGTTCCTGGCTGATGAACTGCAGCAGAAGACATTGACGGCAAAGAAGCAACTTTTCAAGATTTAAGCTGATCTCATGTATAATTGGTGGAGTACGAGGAAAGCTTTGTGAAAAGCGCGAATGATTCTCTGCTGTTGGAAACATTTCCTCCACGCTTCCTCAAGCCCTCAACTCGGGCTGTCATGGCTGGTTAGCTCGACCTTTACCCAGTCGAAAATGACACTCAAATTTTCGCGTTTCAAGAACACGCTCTTAACTCTAGACTGCTGCATTATGTCTTGCAAAGCACGCTCGCTGTTCATTGGGAATCAAGGCACTGGTTTCTAATAGCACATGGCTTATAAATGGGCACAGCAAAAGTGACACATCCTTATTGAGGAGTACCTAGCCATCCTTCCCAATCGCTCATCATGTATCGTTACTGTGATATTTTCAGCCCCGTATGTCAATGCCCTGGAGCTATCAACGTGCATTCGGTGCTGGCCTTTGTCGTGGCCTGTGTATGGTCCAGGTCGAACTGTGGAACCATTCTCCATGTTACAGGCCCAGCAATAACTTCTGCAGCCGCGAAAGTTGGAGTTAACCACACTATTACCATCCTTCATGGTTTTATCGACGTCATCTTGCTTCTGTTTTCCGCCTTGTTCATTGCCTGGATCTTTGTCATTATCTTTAATTACGTGTGTTACGCTCCTCAGGATTCTCCGAACATAGGGTGCCGATCCACTGCAGGCAATCTCCGCTCACAACTTCATTTCCCCCCCTCCCGTTGATGATGCCTGCCTTTTTTCTGCGGCTACATTACAACCTCGTCGCTACGATCACGTCGAAGGCGCAATTCATGTCCGTGGTTATCGTTTCTTACTTGTTCCTTGAATATATTCCTGTTTTTAACTCTGGGTTGGGAGGTTTACTCGGTTTACCAGGATTGTGTGCGTCGTAAAGGGTGCACATGGTGCATAGGTTACATGCGGATGGAGCGTATAGAGAAGAGTATTTGGGAAGCTGATATCGATGTGGAGCGAATTCGACCCAAACTCGGCCATCTCTGAGCAGTGATGATTTCGAAAGAAGAGGTGGTTTTGATCGGCTAAGGACCTCGAGTTTAGTTCAACAGCTTCTTTGAGCGAAATAGGGATGTAATGCAAGTTGCTTTGCAACACATCAAATCACCCCACGAATCATCGAAAGCAGTCGGTGAGGCGCGGTCCAAGGGTATGACGTCATCGCTCATAGCTATCTTTCTGCGCCGCATGAGTGCATCAATGAGCACAATAGTAACCCTTTCTATCAATTCCAGTCGCCGTCCCCTAGAGCAGTAGCTTGTGCTTCTACACTACCATCTACCAATTGTTAATGCTCGGTAAGGCAGGTCTCGCAGCGCCAAGCTTCGGACCGCTTTGTGTTCTCTGCGGCGCAGCGGGACAAGACTTTCCGCTGCAGCCACATACCCAGATAGACGGTCGAACAATAGCAAGATGATATCATACTCCAATTTTTCGCTCAATTGTGTTGGTAGCATGGTATTTACAATTCCGAACATTTTATACAACGGCTATCAAACAGCATGCCCGCGACTTCATCCGCAAGCCTACACCGTCATTCAGCAAATGCGAGTGCTTGCTTCTAGCCACTGCTAGCTCCAGTGAAGGATCTCCTCGTAGGCTCTTGCTTGCAACATGATGTTTTAGCCAGAGAGCACCAATTTGTGTGTGTCTGTAGTCGACAAATATCCGATACAGTAGCAACGCAGTCTTCTTTCTGGTTGTAGTGGTTGCTCTTGGTAATATCGTGCGAGCATGCAAAGAGCTCAGGCGGATCTGACCGGCCAGGGGATGATTGAAACGGCTAGAGGGTATCGCGAAACTACTTGGGGTTTCGTGTGACAGTAAGATGTGCCTGACAGGGCGGAGATATAGGGCGGCGTTTACAAATGTTGAGTGTTGGAATATGCCCTTGTCCCGTGGCACTTTTCATCAGAGAGTGAATGTGAACAGAATCATGCTCGGTTGAATATGTGCGGTTTCAAAACACAATGTTCGCCTGGGGGTGAAGGTCAGAGGGCTAGGATTGTGCCTTGATGCTAATGGATTCTGACCGCTCACTCGTTATGATCGACCAAATTCTAAACGGCGCAGGAGTTGTAGACATACTCCTCTTCGAAATGCATTCCATTGCGCAATCTTCGGTTTCTCATATCCGCGATTCATTGCCCGGGCTTCCCATCAAGTATACAACTAACTGAACGAGCGCTGAGAGTGGGCTCCCAGGGTTGAACACGCATTTGGAGCTGTGCAAACAAATTGCATGATGCATTGATTACAAAGGGAATATTGATCGCATCGGTGCTCCAGACAGATCTTCGGGGTATATCCTATCTTGACTCCAGAACCCGGAAAGATAGGATGTGGTTCTTAGTTTCATCAGCATCAACTCTCACATCGAAATGTCAGGGTGTCTGCAGAAGCTGTTGCAACGGCTCTGAAGCACGAGCTTGAAAGTGCAGAATTAGTCATCGATGACTTCGCTGCATCCTGCTTGTCGTGGAGCTTGATTAGCATAACGTAAGTGCTTTCATGTCTGTTGCGCTCCAGTGTTGGTAGATTCATGGACGAGCCAGAGTTGCATCTGGAGCGGCTTGAGGTACAATTTCGGTTGGTGGAGGACGGGGTAATTGAGTCGTCGCTGTGTGGGGTGTCATTGGATCGAGCCTTCTCGACAGCCTCTTTTCGCGAATTATGAATAGCATGCAGAGCGTCTTTGATCTTGGTAAGTCGCGTTGTCTGGACATACTCGAGAAGGTTACAAGGGTTTGGCTTGGATTTGTGTGCTTTAAGTGTTCTCGCAAGTTCTTCTTGGTGATTTCATTCAGAGGAGGAGGTAAATTTAGCTCAGGTAGACTGTCTACGCGTGGAATGTGTTAGTGAGGTGAGGTGAGCGGCTAAAGCTGCCAGCAGGTGCTTGAGAGCGAAGACAAAGTACTTGTAGAGCGCTGTAGCGTCTCTGACAGTGTATATGCTGCTGTCCTTGATGTCGTTGGGTTGTTCGGTCTCAGCTCGGCGCGGTTAACAGTTGAGTTTGTCGCAACCCATGGGCGCTTTTGATGCCCCCCTGAGAGACGTTGCTGATCGGGCGAGGGTCTCCATAGCGAAGCTTTGTTGTAATGGTGAGAGAAAGGCGCTTGCAAGACTGCAACAATTGGGTGAAGGTCAACTGTTTACGCTAGCCAGTTCTCCGGGGGCAACGAGCGTCTTTGGACAGATTCAAAAGTGATCTTACCCACCACTGCTCATCTATCCACATGATTTCAAAAATGGGTACTGCAGGCGGTATCTTCCATCGCTGGACATGCCAGCGAGTGAAGAAACTTTAGTCTTATCTGCGGAGGTAGCTGCGTCATGGAACGGAGAACTACTGTTGTCTAAAGTGAGAGTAGCAGCCTCAATGACACCATGGGAGGAAGTAGTATCACCACTACGAGGTGAAGTGAGAGCTGCGGGGTACTACTCAATAAGGTTGCTCACTTTGTTTGCAACCTGCCTTTTCACCGACACCCAGCACTCCTATATACCTTGAAACACTTCTCCCAAAACCTCACACTATCCAACCAATTCGATGGCAAACAACTATCCATCCTCTTTGGTTGATGTCGATGGACCAGGCATGAAACACCACAACCCCGCCTCGATCGAAACCCGCTCTACCAACCGGACCATTGACGTAGCCAACGAGACTTTAAGCACACCCCCCAACGTCAGCTCTGTTATGGGTCTGCATGGAAAGCGCTTATCAGTTTCCAAACAAGCTCCAGAGGCCGAAGCGCGCCAAGCTGCGCCCCAAGAGTCAACCGATGGCATCGAAAAGCTAGACCACAATACCCACAAGACTCCAGACCCTGGTTCTTACAACAGCTCCAGCGTTGATGCAGCTTCGAGGACTGTTCAGAAAAAGGGTGGGGCTCACGATGAGGGCTCTACGCCTTTGAAGGAGAACAAGGAGGTCACTGATGGATCCATCCTCGAGGAGGACCATCACGTTGCTGAGACCAAAGAGCAGACCAAGGAAGAGCGAGTACTTCAGGAAAGAAGACTGTACTGTCGAAAGATGGTTGAGGCTGGCATCTGGCGTCCGCAAGTCCGCCCTAGCGGAGGCTAGGCAACCTAGACATTGAGACTGACACTGAGCACCAAAGCAATCGTGGCTCTCCGGGGTTGAGTGTGCAGGGCAGCGTTCTGTAGTTTCTGAACCAAGTACTAGATCGTTTGAAGGGGCTGTTCAGGTGTGGAGTATCCGAGAGCTGGCGCGCCGGTTTCACTCACACATGGCGCGAATCCTTGGACGGCAAGGTACGGAACAGTAATTGCAAGTCGAAAATTCGAGCGATGTGGTATACGATATGATAAATCAGCAAACTCGATAGATTGTGTTGCACACTTCCTCTTCACTCTATGATCGTGGACATCCGATACAAAAGTGATATGATGTTTCTTTGAAATGACGTACCGGGTCGATTTTTGACCGGCATTCATGTTTTCTGATAAAATTTGTGCTAAAACTGACCCGCCGAAAGAGGTAACGTTATTCGATCCACAGTGATAAACTGTTTTCCCTTAGTCGTTGGTGAAGCAGCATTGAAGCTGTGTCTGTAATGTATTAGCATTGATTGGTACCTGAAAATAGTTTTCCAGGTGTATTGCCGCGTGCCTTGCCGCCCTTTTAGAGAGACTCCGCATTCCGAAAAGAGGTCTGTTATACCACGGCAGTAAACTTGATTTGGATGTCCTTGATAGCTTTTTCATGCGTGCTGATAAGCATGCGTTCCTTCCTGTCACCGCTACTGCTCTTGCAGGGATTTGGTAGAGCCGACCATACCGGGAACAGACTGCTCGGAGCTGTTGATGCTGGCTTTTCGGAGGCCGCCATGACAATTACATAGAAGCAACAAAAGCTCCTGGTATTATATTGTTGTGCTTGTCTCGTTGAGCCAAGTCACAGTCCTGCTCATGTTGCGGTACGCGTCTTACTGAAAATTGTTCTAGCTATAGCAGCGATGCGCAGGCACTTGTGCATAGAGAGGAAAAAATAGCTGCGGGAAAAAATGGGGCATGAGGTAGCGGCTGGTATGCAGGATTGGTTCTTGTGGGCCGTTGGGGCGAGGGGATGTAGGAGGAGTACCAGGTAATGCTTGATCTTCCTGGCTGAGAGGAAATCATCATTGAATGCTATGTATTACAAACCCACCTTGGACACAGACGTGAGTGTACAAACATGAGATCTTGATGCTTTAGAGCGCTCTCGCATGATGTCCTCATTTCTCTTTTATGCGCTTTTCCACCCAACCCTTCAGGTATTCATGTTTCCAGGACAGCACCCCAATCGCTAGTACGCCGTTTGTGCGTTCGATGCGTACCTCGCCAAGTGTTGGTAGAGTTAGAGATGCAGCGACCTCGAGTTTCGTACACTTGTCATAACATCTGGTATAGTCAGCGGCTAGTCGATACACAAAATTACCTCCACTTCCACTTACGAAAATCGCTCGTTGCGAGCGATAACTATCTCCAAAAGGGAAATTTTGTTCCCATCTCAACTAAGAGCGTGGATTGACGGGTCATGGCTGATCTGTGCGCCGGCTCGCTGCTGAGTCGTCTTGGAGAAGGCTTCTCAGGGTAATAGGAGTTGCGTGTCAATGGCTCCAAACTTGCGCGTACGGATCTGTCCGCAACTTGTTGTCCAGAGACAGCTTATGATCTATCACTCACTGTCTTACTTAGGCTTTATCAAGGCTGAGAAGCGGATTTCTTGTTGCTGGAGCACGGCTCAGACGAGGTGTAGCTTTCAGCAGCGGTAGTCTTTTGAGATTCTTGAGTGGACGGACGCGGATGTTCCAAAGCGTTGACCTGGCCGAGCAGAGCCTTCTCTTTCGGAGCCTTCTCTTGCGTAGTTTTCCGCTTGCGGGGCAAGGAGACCCTCTCGCTGGGCATCCGCGAAGGTGTGCGAATGCCGAACTTGATGTCAAGGGCGGTCATTTTGGGGGATGGCTTTTCGCTGAATACGCGAAGAGTTGCAAATGCTGAGCTGGGGGACTGGTCTCAGTGAGGTGATTCCCGTAAACTTGATAGTGCGTAACAATTGTGCGTAGAGTCAACAACGTGTCGTTTAAAATTGGTTGGCCAAGCGCAGGACATGCGACAATCCGTGGTTAGTAGAAGACCACATCCCGAAGGGTTTGCCTGCTTGGGAACGCCCTTTGGCCGCCCGATTTATTTGGTGCCAGGGGTAAGCCTGCTTCGACCCAGCGTTGAGGAACGACAGGGCGCCCTTGCTGTTTCTTCGAAGTGTGGCCTCATCCCAAGCAATGAGGGACGCGGCGTGGCTCCGTCTCTCCATATCCTTCGCTGCTGTCGCTTGAGGGACGGAGTCGGCCCTGCGTGAGCATGGCAGGACATACTGTTCAGGACTCTGTATCATGGCGTTGTCAAATTTCTCTTATGACCAAATTGTGCCCCTGCATGACTCATATCAGATATCGAGTCGACTCAGGCGTGAGGTAGCCTGTTGATCGACGTCTGAAGCACGACTCAACATTCAGCTGTGCGATGACTACGTGGATAGCGCTCTCTACTATGGAACAAGCTAACAAAGATAAATGGTTGACCTAAATCAATCTAGAGGTCGATCATGCATTGCAATCGAGGGCTGGAAACTAGTGGCTATGAGTGACGTAGCTACAGGCTGCGTTTCTATATAGCCAAAGAATAGGCTCACATGAGAAAATTCCTATGTTAGCGTTGAGGGGGGTAATAGGAGTTGTGATCTTCCGGTAGCCATAAGACGAATGTAGTTATAAAGGTAAGTTACAAAGCTGGTAATCGACGTCCAATTTGCATTGAAAACATGGCGTGCGGCTAGTGCGATCTGTCAACTCCACGTTTTCGATCCCCAAGATCCCCACGCCATTTTCCCACGCCGTCTCCATGACGTCTCCATGCGCTCGACCCAAGATATCTCGCACGTTCCAAAGACCGAAATACGTGTAAAGCGCTGGATCGTGCTACAGTCTTGAATGTCTCTTAAACCGCATGATATCAACCTCATCCGTTTCGGACCTGGCATCAAGCGCGCCACATCTCAACCTCGCTATTCGCCATACCTGCGACCAATGGCCTCGAATCCTGCTTATCCCCACATATCTCGCGAACACCTCGATGTATGTACAACTTTGGCCTGATTCCAGGCTGTTCGCGCCATCTCGAACGCTTGGCATGAAGGCCAACGACCGCAGCGTAACCGCCCGATCCTTTTCTCTTCATCGTAACTAGAGCTCCAGCTCGCTGTTGCCTCTGACTTTTAACAACACGCGTCTCGATCTCTCCCCATGCATCCCACTGACAGCGTCAGATACCGCTAGTGTATACGCGTATGATATCATGCGTTCAACATTGAACCTACTCACCTGCATCAATTGAGCCCGCCCTCTACCCAGCTCTTCCTTCTACTCGAGAGCGGCGGCCAATGTACCAGCCTGCAACAATCTTCGTCCTGCATACATAATACCGCCCAGTCCCACACCGCGGCTAAGCGTCATCATTGGGCGCCTGCCATGACGGTCCCTGAAGACGGCGCACGAGTCGTCTTGCAAAGCCACAATTAACGTCGACGTACTGTCCTCGTGGCGTCAATGCTTGCGAGGTGGCGGGGAATCATGAATGCTGCATTTTTGGAAGGATGCGGGCAGAGAGAGCTGGAACAGAATGTGGCAGTCAGGAACGGGTTGGTGTAGAGAATAGCTGGAGGAGAGGTTGATAAAGTGGAAATTTTTGTAATTGCAATTGTACTTCTCTTGTGATGCAAGGACGTCAATGCACGGAACAGGTACGGGTTCCGTGTTAGTTATGTGAGCACAGGGGGAGGGGCTGTATTGTACGCCGGAAAGTGTCGGTACAAGTAGTAGACACTCAGTTCTTGTTGAAGTCTTCCTTAAAGTCTTCATCCGATCTTCATTCCACACATATTCATCCGTTTACCCACCATGCCTCGTCTCCATCGATCGATTGACTGCGGAGGCGTGACTCCAAGTCCTGAGATGGCTTCCCTATTGAGTTGGACTTGGGCATTCATTCCATCAGGATAGAAGAGATGAGCGTCATCAATCATCCGCCATTTCACAATCTTGGCTTACAATATCCCTATAACATTGGACGCAACAGCGAAGCAGCAACTCGTAACCACCAGTCCTGACACAGATTCAACAAGACAGGCGGCCTCCAAACCGCGTCCCGAAGACATGCGAGATTCCTGCAGCCAGTCCAGTCCAATCACGAAGGCAAGCAGATAGCCAATGCAGAGCCCCAATCCCGTTGAGGGTGGAAGAATCTGCCCAGGCGTTAAGAAGAGCTCAATCACCTGACCAATACCGAAAGCGTGCAGATGTAGACGGAGACCATCCCAGGTGAGATGGATAGCGAGACCAATGGAGGCGCGTGCCAACACCGACTGTAAGACCCCGTAGTGCCCTGTGGAAAACGGAAGGATAGATAAAAAGCTACATATCGTTGGAGATCAGCCTCTGCAGTGTGAAATTATGGCGAGGTCGATTGCAGGAAGGCTGTGATGTTTTCGAGCATGGCGCGGTTTAGAGGTCGCGGTCGCCAGTCGACTTCAGAAAGCCAATCTAGGAGGGCGAGGATGACAATGCGAGCGCCCCAGATACCCAGTTGGCAACCAATGTGAGTAGCCAGGACAAAACCCTGCATACGCTTGTAAAGCCTTTGTCGTGTCGAGTACACAGATTCGTTGCTCCAGATTGGCACCAGAGCCAGGACGTACATGACTACACGCAAAGCGTCGTAGTAGCGATTCGAGCGAAGGAGTAGCGATTCGAGCGAAGGAGTACCGATAGGGGCGACGACAACAAACTGTACGCTAGCCACTACACGATGCGACGGAAGATGGACAACTCACTTGTGTGATGAATTAGTTGAGCCTCGATGTTGTCCAGTCGACCAAAGAGGTAGAAGTTGCTGGAGATGAGTCCAAAGTTGAACCAATGGAACGCTCCAATGGCTGGCAACTTCGATAAAGTTGCACAGATATAGACTTGACACGGTCAAGGACGTCCATGAAGTTGCGGAGGACGATCATGGTGACGACCATGTCCAGTGCCAGGAGAAAGTTGGCCATGTTGTAAGATTGGAGTACGCAAGTTATTCTTTGGGAGAGATGAAGCTTGTCAGCGGAAGCAGATGAGAATATACTACTCTCCAGACACGGAGTCGCTCATAGTGATAGTAGTTCAGGGTGGAGCTTCAATGTAGACTGAAGTGAAAGCTGTAGAAATGTAAGTACTGGAACAGCTCGGTGAAAGGGTCGGTTTTGAAGTCCGTAAACAGTGTGATGATTCAGAGTGCAGAAGGAGCAAATTTCGTCCCAACTTCATACTTGTGCACATATGCACATTGAGTCTTAAGCGGTCTGGTTGTACGCCTGCATACGAGCGAATTAAGACTTGCAGGTAGGTTGAAACGTTTTGCAGCTGTACCAAAGTTGGTCACTTGCAATGAAACCGAAAAATCAACGGACTGGAGCCTTGATGGACATATTTTGAGAAGATTGACAGACTTTGATTGATATTTTCTTTGTGCTTGTTCCTGGAAGGACTTACGCCGTGAACCGGATAGATCATATCATAATCAGAGTTTGTAAAGAGCATAAACTGTGCAATGTGTTTGGAATAGGTGGCTGTCACGTTTGGGTGACCGTGACATGAACAAAGTCGGCGCACAGTGTTCGTGGGGCGGACTTGCTACACACTCGATCAAGTCTTAGTAAACGGTATCAGCGTTCCCCAAGCCTATCAGGTGAGATATAGAAGTTCGAGACAAACTATAAATCAGAGCCTAGTTAGGTATCGGGAAGCTGCTTGGAGTGGCAAGTATATTAATGGCTTAGCTACTCTGCGACACGGGATCGTCAGGATGTACATGAGCTGGATGGAAGGCAGCATTTGATAGAAGAAATCTGTGGCTTTGCTACACTGACAGGCAACTATAAGGCTCATAGTATCTTTCAATAGGGTATCAAACCATGTAGCTTTGTCTGAAAGAAAGCACCTGCCGGGAAGTACAATCACGGTACCAACCACACCTTGGCGCGCCGCAACCCAGCCACGGATGCATCTCAATCTCCTTCTCCCATCTTTTAACAACCCTGCTTCTTCTTGGCCCCCACTTTCCCCTCTCTCGGTCCAATGATCGAATCTACAATACTTTCACCCCCCTTCCTAGCCTTCTCCAACTCCCACTCAATTCTCATCTTCACCGACCTCCTCAACTCATCGCTCCTCCGCGGCTGGGGTCTGAGCAGTGCACTAGGATCGTCTTTCTGCGCCCTGAGCACGGCCATGGGAATGCAGACTACGCGGTCGAAGGTGAGGGCTTTCTTTCTGCGGCCGCGCGGGGGCTTGGAGGGGGTTGTGGGTGGCGTGGCAGGCGTGGGGCGTGTGCGCTTTGGTGGGGGTGATGTTTGGAAGAGATTGATAGAGGGACGGGCGCGCTTTCGTGGCGCAGGCGGCGTGCTGGGTATGGTGGGTTGGCGCGGTGTCGCTGGCGTTGCGGTTCTGTGCGATGTCCGGACCTTTGGTGTGCTGGGTGGACTGACTGCGATGGGAGAGCTGACGGGGGGTGGCTTTCGTCGCTGGGTAGATGAGGTCTTGGTCGGCGTTCTCATCAATGCAAGAGATGAGAGCAGCGCAGCCTCGATGGCAGTCGTCTTCGATGCCGGCGAGGTTGACATGGTAGATTCGACGAAGGAAAAGAGAGAAGCAGCCGTTCTGGAGCTCAGTAGACGACTGAAAGTAGAAGCTTTCCAACGCTTGTCTTACGCTTGTCTTCACTTCACCGCAAACAAAATGGAAGGCATGGCAAACAAATCCGTCTGTGGTCCAGATCTTGCAGCTTTGCAGCCTGTAGATCATGTTGCGCCAGCTAATTAGCACGACTGTTTCACAGTCACCGTTCCTGTCCCCTGTCATGTGGGGTTGGTGAAGATGAAGGTGAGCCAGCAGCGCCAAGCCCTACCGACATAGCTTCTTCGACCGACAACATGTGCTGCACGTCGACGAAACCATGGCGGTGGACGTAGCTTGAAGTGGCTGAATACGGGCAAGGCCAGCACCTGCCAGTGTGTTCCTCCACTGTAGTCTTCTTGTGGTGGGGATGAAACCTGGATGTCGGCTTCATCCATTGACGGCCAGAGAGGCACGATAAAGAGGAGCATTTCTGCTGCAGCAGAGGCATAGAAGGAACAGTCCACATTCGGCTGAGCGAACACGATTGTGCCATATCTTGGTGGGTGTCGAGGATGCTGATGGGGTGGCCTGGAATCGAATCAGCACCGCGTCACCAGCAAATTCGATATGTAGAAACAATGCATTTGCATTTGTGCCCATATTGGCGCGTACCCTGCCCAGTATATCTGCCTTTCTCGTCGTAGCTGACCGGTGAGAAGCACTCCCATCGCCAGAAGCAACAATTTGGGGAGGCGCGTCGAATAGCTGCCAAGAAGCTGTGGAAGGTTTGTCGAGCAGCTATCTAAGGGCCATCAAAGGTATCGCATTGCGTTGTTGAGTGGACGGTGGCGGTGCAGGACACGTGAGTAGCACACGTGCGCGAGAAGTGTACGCTGCATCATACACGCATGAAGCGACGATGAAACAACGATCAAGCGGAAAAGGCGGACAGGTGTGCTTTGATTGTTGTCATTGTTGTCGTCGAAAGAAAGGGCCGAGTGTGGAAACTCAACTGGCGCGCCAACCCCACGACGCGATGGTCTGTGCGAACTGCGTGGCATGTATCGAAGTTTTTTTCAACGTCTAGCCACGCGCGACCTGTTATTATCCTTCCAGGATGTATTGTGAGATGAGTTGTGCACTGTTAGTAGCAGACCCAACATGCTATTTTTCGCCCAGACACAGCACTTGCAGAGCCTCTTCACATCTGGGAATCAATCGTGCCGCCCCCACGACAACTAGTCCTGCTATCCATGATTGGACAGTAGCAACGATTAGTTCAGGTGCCGTCCTGAATAAACGTTCGGTCACGCAATGACGTTGTGCTCTACCAGATCATTGATGTTGTCGTTAGTCAATGACGCCCACTCAGTTTGCTCTCACTGATGCTTTACTCGTGATCTCATCCTGGAGATATGCACTAGGCATACAGCATGGCTATGCGCCTTCTACTGCCGCCTACGACCATCAGACGCGACTGGAGAACTGTGGCGTGGCCCTTGATTCCAACGAGCCGCTACCAGCAGACCTCAGAAGACGTATCGAACACATCGTGAAGGCTTATCGAGCAGCTGTACTGCCCTCCGCCCAGCACCTCCATGCCATTCAGTCTTTTGTGCAGATCGAGTCTTCGTCGAGAAGCCTCAAGCTGATCTACCCGTACCTCATACTCCCGGACCGCCTCAATCTGGCAGACTACTGCGCAGAGGACCTCATCTACCTCGCTCACGAGAGTCACATCGACCAACAGTATGTCCAGCATTCAGATGGCTTCTACCTCACGTAAGCGCGCCTTGCCCGAGTCCATGCCTGCCTATCCTCCAAAGTCGCAAACGGCCGCATCCCAACACCCTTCACCAAGGTGGAGGAGCAGACACTCAACAAAGGCAACATCCACCCCAGGATACTCTGCCCCTGGCTGAGGGCACAGTTTGGAAGTGCTCAGGCCGATCTTCTGGTGGCGTCCATGCAGAGCACGCGAGACAGAGTAGCGACGCAGAACTACCTGCTGTCCCTCTTTCGCTGTGCTGACGTGATACCTACAAGCGTCGATTCCTTTCATTGGTCTCTTGCCTGTAACACAGACTGCGCAGTTGCTCTCTCATGGGCACAGAAAATACGGTAGCTACCACATGTTCAAGTCCAGTGATGCGAACCTGCGCGCCTCATTTCGTGAACTCGACAGAAATGGAGACAGCGCCTCGAACGCATCAAGCAGATCGTCGCCGTCATCCGGAACAAATGAGACATCGAGGCTGTCAGGTTGGCTCAAGCGGAGGCACGCGTGCAGACACAAACGCAGGCGAACGCGCAAATCACCGCCTCGAGGTATGTCAAGAGCAAAACAATCTCTCGCCACTTTGAGACGGCTAAAGCTTCCTCTGCCGCCTTCTCCGCTGCCACCGACGAAGGCTTCGGCCGCAGCAGACACGTTTTGTGCCCCCCCCCCCCCCCCCCCCGAAACACGTACGTCAGGATCTTGGGCTTCGTGTGCCCTGTCGTCTACCGGTAGTTGGAAGGCTTGCAGTTCTTATCACTGTCCCTGAGCCACTTTGTTCTTATGCAGTAACAAAGCTGTCTTAGACAAACAGACACCGCAGAAAGAAAAGATGATGGATGTCAATCAGGCCTGATTTGAGAGTGGGAAGCAGCGCAGCTGTCGACTGTGATCAGTACACTGAATTTCTAAAAGGATTTTAGGGTTGCTGAGAACTGCTGTATCTAACGACCTGAAATTCAATGAGACAGGACTAATGCGAAGAGTGACTTATTACGCAACCAGCACGCCGAGCTATTGTAGAGACGGAAATCGTGGCCGAAGGAAACAGAAAAGACGTGAGTAGCTGAGAGCCATTAGCATCGAAAGTAAAACGAGTTGCGTCCGTAGCATGTACTCTTCTCTTTTCAGTGTAAGACTCAAAAGTGTACATGTTAGCACAATGTACTTGTACCGAGTTGAACCCAAAAATCCACGTCTACACCGCATTCCTCGTGAGCATCACCTTTCCACCTCCCGTAAACATAACCAACCTGTGCCTCTGCAACTCCCGCATTGCTGCGCAACTCTCTTCCATTTCAAACCGCTCGTCCTCGCCCAACCGCTCGTTGACCTTGCTCACGCAAGGCCCAATGTACTCCCAATGCTCCCACATAGCGCGAGCAAACAGCTTCTGCCGCGCGATCAGGTCCGAGAGATGTTTCCAAAACGTCTCTAGACGGGGCAGGGTGATGCGCTCTTCTATCGCGTGAGTGAAGACTAGGCTACGCGGGAAGAGGTGGCGCCGGCGTTGGTATTCTGCCATATTCGATTCAAGCTTTTTCCATTGCTCTTTGCGGCGCGGGGTGGTGCTTTTGAAAATGGAGGCTCTTGGCCGTGGATGGATGGGAGAGTGAGCAGTGGTTGTTCTGCGTATCGGTGTCCTGTTCCGTGCTGGTGTGGTGTGGCGGGTTGGTGTGAGTCGATGAAATGGACTGCCTCGGTGGAATGGCGTGGGCATTCGACTTCGCACTTCTTTGCGATGAAGACATCGAGGGCCGTCAGGCGGAGCGGTTATGCTACCTGCTGCAATTTGCGTAACTGAATGGGCAGAGTCCTGCTTACCGGCTGCTGTACTGACCCGTGGACCAAGCGTCAGTTGAGGTTTCTCGATGGCTCGAGATATGTCTGAAACCGGAATGATGTTCTTATCGGGCTTGGATATCGCACTTCGGGATGGTAGTGCGACCGAAACCGAGATGACTGGAGTTTGCAGGTCACCATTGCGGGGCACGCGGTATGTTGTAGTGACGACATACTCGTCATACTGTTCTGATGAAGCAGACAGCTTAGGAGGTGTCGAGATGAAGATAAAACCCGATGCTGTATCACTACTCGAAGCCTCTTTCGTACCAATAGCAGAAACTGCGGAAGGAAAGGAGGCTTGGCTGATTCTGGGTATGGAGCCAGACGAACTTGCACCAGACAGTGCAATTCCAGTAGTGCCGCTGCGACCATCAAGAGCGACGGCGTCTCTCAACTGCCGTAGATACGCAGGTGTGACCTGGAAGGTACCGGTGGAACTGTCACCTGACTCGACATGTGGTGTACTGTACCGCATGGAGTGATCTGAACTCGATGACGGAGCTTCAAGGTGTTTGTTTTTCCTATCGAGAGTCGTAACCAGCGCCGTAGACGCGGGGTTCAGCCACCTAGCTTGTTTTGATGCCTGCTCGGCTAGAGGCTTGCGCTTCTTCGATGGCGCTGATCTCGTTTCTGTATCAGGGGTCAGTGTTCGCGCGCGATGCTTCTTTCTCACGGCCTGCTTTATCCCAGTCGCTTCTGGTGCTTCCATTATATCCTGGGGTGCGGTCTTCGTCTTCGTCTTGAGTATGGGCTTTTGCTGCCTGAGAGGAAGATCCGCCGAGACTTCACGAGCAGCCGGTGAAACAACAGGGCGCCTGTCATCTTCTGTCGCATCGTCAGCAAACATGAAGAAGTCAACGCAGCATGTAAAGGTCCTACCAGAGTGGTCAGTTACCGTTTGATTGCCCGTTTCATTCAGTGTTGATGCTCGTGACGCTGCAGGCTTTGACTTTGCCGGTGCTTTCTCTAGCGCAGTTGACCCAGTTCGAGGTTTTGTGATTTTGAAACCGAACTTGTTGTATCCAGCTCGAACGACTTGCTGCTTGAAGCGCCGTGCCATCTTCAGAATCTCTCACGACAGCTTGCCAACTCTGCGCAGCAGATGAGTGGGAGGGACGGAATCTGATTTCGGACAGGAAAAATGACTGGGAAAAGGTGCTAAGCGGGTGGTTAGGCGCTAATAATCTTGGCTGGTACAAGTGAAGGGGAAATTTCGCCGTCAAGTCCAGTTGAAGTATATCGATCTTTCAAGACCTGCTCTTGTTTTTTCGAATTTCACCAAGCCGAGCTTTTGAAGAGGACCGAGTTCCGATATAAACACCCAATGCGAGTGGAACGTTGGCGGTATGTGCGCATCGTTGAGTAGGCAACATCACAGCACCACGCACTTAGTAGAATTGTAATTGAGTTCCCTGCATTGCCTGCGGAACCTGCAGCGAGTGAGACGATCCTTGTGGGGTCAACGTACCGCCGTGTAGCATGCAGCGCGCTTATCACAGCAACTGATGTCTCATCTCGCAATCTTACCTCTGCATCGCGGCTTGGCCATTATCTCAGGCTCTGCGCGTTACTCTCCACTCAACAGTTGTCGCATAGGCAGCACTCTTGTTGTGTGTCAACTGGCTAAGCCTTAATCGCTGTGCATCGTCGCTGTACCTCCCTAACAAAGTCCTTCATGTTGGTCAATAGTCGTCACAGCGTTTCAGGAACATCAGCGCCTGGCAAATGTTTACATAATTCTTCGAAACTTGACCGCAGCAGCTGAGAGTCGCTGTTTTGCACTCCCGAAACCCTCAATATGCCGCATTTCTCACGGCAGCATTAGCACTAACAACCGCTGCACCATATAAATGACTCAGCAGTCCTCAACCATGGCGTTCGGCTACCGGACCTACCTTGAACGCTGCAAAATCATTCCCCCCACGTACCGCACGCAAACAAACTTTCCATCACTCAGGAAGGTTGGATACCCATCGCAGGGCTGGCACTGCTCGCAAACTTCTTCCATCTCCATGCTCATGGCTGGGTCATCTTCTTGTCCCTTGCAATTGTTCTATCCTGAATCAGTATCAACAAATTCGGTGGGTTGAACGCTTTCTTCTGCGCTCTCGATCGGTGGGCTGCTCTAGTCTGCCAACTCAATCTTCCTTGCTCTTACATCCCAACAGTCATCCACTACAGATTTATCGACTTTCGATACTTACTCACACGTCCACGCAATCATGTCATCGTTATCAGCACTAGAGCTCCAGTTTTCCACCTCCTCCTACGCGCGATCATCCAGCACTTCCAAATCCACCACCAGCTCTTTAGCTACCATATCGCTTCCACACAGACATCATCGCCCGTCTAACAGTCCGAACTTTATTCCTTCGCCAACTCTACTACCGCTCCATTGCATGAAGAATCTTCCGCCGAGACAATGACGGACTAAATCGCTTTCGTGCACAGATGACCTGGACTAGACTTGGTGTAGTTTAGCAGGCTATGCATTGGGGTGTTTTTGGGGAGCACAATTCTTGATAAGGACTTAGTGAAGACTAAAAGAGGACATGCGCGATGGGCGTACAGGTGCCAGATACTGTACAAAAAAAACTCTTTGCCCGCACAAGCCAGTCCAGGGGGAGCTGATACAGAACTCATAATCTGGCAACTGCCCTTAGGCGTTGTGAGCTTAGGGCTCCACTCAAGGTATGTAACCGGGCTGCTGGTAATAATGGCTAGGGAGTCAAAGAACAAGCCGGTGGTCTCAGCTTTCATCAAGAATGCTTCTTCGTCTACTCCAACACCATTAGTACCAGGCAGCACTACAACATCTTGTATCATTGCTTAATATCTCTTATTCCAAATTCGAACACACTGCGAGCCAGAATGTATCTGCTGATGTCTTTTTCTGGCTTAAGGCTCATGTCACTCGGATGTCCCTCATCTAGGACTGTCCCCTTTTGAAAGTACAGGAGCAGCAGTCAATGGAGGCTTAAAAGCAAAATAATGAGGCACCAACGCACTAAGGTGATTTATCTATCCATTGTATGTCATTGTCGTACCCCAATTCTCGGAGGCTACATAGCCAAGACTACGTCTTACGCCAAGCTCTGAGACTGCACCACACCAGGAAAGCCCCATGCGTAGTTACGAATGTATCAATATCCCATCTTGTTGCTCTGAAGATAGCAAATAGTTGTGTACCGAGGTCTCAACCCTTCTTTTGGTCTCAGGGTTCCACTTTCGAAATCTCCCTCTTCGAAGGCTGCATGTGGTCCAAACCCATCTTTTTTCCAAGGACATATTGCATGCGTTTGGCTAGAACGTCAAGCTCCCATATTCATATCAGCTGTTGTCGTGACAGCGGCTGGTCAGGTCGTCTCGACGCTACTTGCCTTCTTTGGAATTGTCTTGTACAGAGGTTGCTCTGACAGTTGGTGAAACGTGGGTAGGAGGTGGCGCAAGCGCCACTCTTGTGGGCGTTACGGAAGGGCAGACCTGTGTGAGCGTTCTCGTTGGCTCCAGCGTCGTGGCCATATGCATGCTCGCGAAGCCACTGATGTCCACATGACCATCGTTGTCAACCTCAGGCTCTGCTGACTGCATGCGGCCGGAGAGCGAATCAATAGTATCGACATCTTAAGTCTCTCGCGGCAGAGTCTGATTCTTACTAAGAACACGAAGAGCTGCAAAGAGTTTGGCGGCAAAGTTGGGGTTGTGGGGAAGGTCAGGGTGAGGAGGCGAGTTGGAGCCGGTTCTCAAACAGCTGCCTGCAGTGGCCACGACGTCTTTACTGCCCATGGTTGCGTGGTCGTGATACAGCTGTAATGGGGTGGAGACGTATAGAGAGCGGTGTGTAAGTAAAGTTTAAACTCTTTACTAGAAGCGGTTAGTCTTTCTTGTCGTTCCTTCACCGCTCGAGGAATGTGCGACCTGCAATCGCCGTCATCCATTTGCCTTCCAATGATAGTTTCTTGGCATTTTCCAGCGGTGTATTCAATACTGTTCCTTATGCTTGTGCTTTCGACTTCATGGCTGCACTTATTGCAGAGCGACGCACGCAATTTTTACTTACCCCTGTTACCGTACCATATTACACGCAGCGTAGTTGCATCCATTTACTACACGCTAAGTTCGATTCCTAGCTGTGCAAGACCCTTGTACCGGAAAGTCACCAGCCCCGCTTTCGGTTCGTTTTGACTTCCCGCTTGCCTCAGCATGGCTACTCCACTTAGGTTGCGTTTGCTCAATAGAAGAGGATACCTTCCACAGTCCACCACCCTACTCAAACTGGTGCAGCTAGATGGATTGGATTTCGAACATCGCCAAGTCGTGTTACCAGCCTGATTGGTGCTACACATGATTACCCGTTGTGACCTTCAGCAAAATTGCCGACAACGTGGCCATCATTCAGGAGCCAGTATTTCGATAAGATGGTTTCATTTCCAAGCTCCAAAGAGTTGGCAGTCAGGGCGGCGTCAATTCTGGTGGCATCACCTTTCCAAAAGGCACTAGGCAGCCAAAATCTCTGGCTGCTCTGCCTAAATACTGCACTTGAGCGAACAACGACGCTGTGGAACTGTGTCACGAATTTGGAATTTAGCTAAAAAGATCAGGCCTGAGGTATGCGTTCGCCGAGATGCAAGCTATCTCGCCAAAACTTCAGATCTCCTCCACTGTACTCACGTGCACTTGGATGCATTCCATACAGTTCTGTATGAGCAGTTGTGGTGTGATGGTACCCGGCTGCCTAAGTCAAAGAGCTCCTTTCACCTCGGATTGCGGCCTGCCACATCCTGCACGGGCCTTGGCACAGCGCTATCTTCACCCGGCGCTGACTTTTCAGTCTCACCTCACAAATCCACGAGTGATATTACCTCGCGTTTTCTTCTATCACTCAGATGCTAGAAGCTCCACCACCAACTCAGACAGTGGCGCTCATGAATAAAGCAATGGCTCCAAGCGTACGAATCTTCTCCCCTGACCAAAACCGTCCCAAGCTGATACTGACTGCAGGCCCTGACTACGAGCTCGAGCTCCAAAAGAGCCACATCAAAGGCAGCACGACAACGTCCCTCCTCTACCTCTTCAGCCAAGCGCTCAAGAACTGAAGGCACTTCCTCAGGCCCAGTAGTCATTGACTCTGATGACGATGCAATTACATCCGCAATCTCGGCCCCAAGCTCGAAGCGCATCAAGAGCTACCGCGCGGCCAAGGCTCTCAGCAGTTGTCACGAGTCTGATACATCAGATGATGAACCACTGATGAGACGCATTGCCTCGCGGACCAAATATATAGGCTCAGTGACACAGCTTGCTAACAACTTTAAGAGCTCGTCTCCTTTTGGGGCTATAGCATCGGGAAACAGCGCGCGGTTCACTTCAGGTTACACTGATCCGCTCAAAGTCATAATTCAAGAGGGTGATGAAGCTGAGCTATCAAAGACGCTATCTGCCAAAGGCTCTGTGTACGGCAAGAAAACTAATTTGACTACGGCATTCCAATCAGCTAGTAGCGGCGCAAAGCCTCTCCCTTCACCCCACCTTTCCGCCAGCAACTCCTCAGGTCAAAGGAAAGTCCCTCGTTCAGGTCTTGCTTTCACGAAAATGAGACTTCAAAATACAAGCAATTTGGGCCTGTTGTTAGGCAAGAGTGAGACTGGAGGAGACACTTATCGTAGTCCAAGCATCAGCAGGAACGTGAGTGGAGGCTCGAGCAAACCAGACACATTGTTTGAGAAGTTGCAGGTTGTTCAGAGCATCAAAGTGCCAGAGGACTTCGTCATGGCCGATACTGATCATCCAAGAGGATTTGATATCCACGAGGACGATGACGGTGATAAGAGCGACGAAGAGAGCGACGGCACTTTGGTTGCTGAATCTGAGGATGAATATGCCGCTTCTCCGACAGCTGCCAGGCAGTGCAGGATTGGCAAAGAGGTGAGTTTGACATCATCAAGCGGCAAACATTCTGTCGACTTACTACCGCTTAGAACCTCGCTCCACCTACCCTACGTACCGGACGCATCCTTGCTGCTTTTCTTCACGAGTCGACACAGTCCGCAGGTGTGCGAGTTCATGAAGCCGAACAAGAGCCTAATTTTCCTCGTGCTGTGCCTCCCACTCCAGCTACTGAGGTCATCGATTTGACCGGGGATGAGCCAGTCCTCACTGATACAACCGCTCCCGCTTCCACCGGCCACGACCAAGGCAGTTCTCTCGCAAACCGCCTCTTCCCCAAGTCACCTACACCACCTCCCCCGTCTGAGCGCCCCGAAACGACAGCGGCCCGCGAAGCTGCCTTCCTCCGCGGTTTCAGAATCCAGTGGTGGGCTGGCGGTCTCTCCTTCCGCGCCGCAACAAGCCACGTCAACGCAGCCCTTCATCCCCGAATCGCCCCTTTCAGCGACAAAGAAGGCAAGAGCCGTCTTTTCGCTCTCTGCACGAAAGATAAGCTCGCTATCCGACACGGACTGGTGTATCACCCGGATTGTGACCCCGGCCCAGACACACCGCAGCAGACGCCGACGAACCCTAGGCAGGGTGCATATGTCTCTCCAGCCGAGAAAGTACTTCAAGAGTGCCGCAAGGCAGAAGCTTCGCTATACCGCTCTCCACACGGCAAGATAAGCGAGGGTAGGTTCAGGATTTTTGACTTGAAGTTACACAGCGCGGTAAAGATGGAGAAGACGCTGTTTCAGGACGAGCTGGAGCTGGTCGAAAGGTGTGTGACGGTCCTAAACGAGTGGATGCACGAGAACGCAGTGTTTAGCGAGAATGAGGTCAGAGCTGCCTTTGCGAGCTTGGCTAAGCAGGGTAAGGTGAGGTTTGAGGGCGACGTTATCGCGTCGTTATCTCTGGATTAAGCTTTAATTTACCAAGAGATGTTGGAACAAATAGGCTTGCCACGCAATTGGCGGTTGCCTTATTGATGTGAATTGGGTCAATCCACATTGGAAAATGCACGGTGTGGAGGTGAACTAGAACAGCCTTAAAAGAAGAGAAGTGTTGACACTTGCAGACACCAATTCCGTAACTCAAGCTCTCAATAGTCAAGCATCAATCAATACAATAGTAGCTGTCAACATTAACTGCACCCCTTAAATAGTGGTGAGGTGCATGTCTTTGCATAGCTTCTGTGATGCTGAAGGCACGATGGTTTGATAGCGACCGAAAATTGCCCTCTTGATGCGTCGTGTGTTTATTATAAACACAAACGCAGTATCATCCAAAACCGTGTGATTCATGTGGCGTGGTTGAGGGTTTGTGTGGCGTGGTCTGCGTGGCGTGGCGTGGCAAGGGGCGCGGCGGCCGTAGGTCAGACCTACTTGCCCTTGCATGAGGCTCGATCCAGGCCACTGCCCACAGCAGCATCCAAATGACCGCAATGAAGCTCAGACATACAAACGATCAATTTACGTGAGGTTCTCAGGTATTTCATACTCTCCAGCCACCGCTGATGTCGAACCCCGCGTGCAAGCAAGCGATCTACCGAGACCATATGTGAGGACTCTTAATTTTTCCAACGTATACTGTTTTCAGATAGGGATATGATAGCTGCAGGAATATCCCGTTCTCGTAACACCATCCATGACATCCTAGTGTGATGAGAAATGCCTCATCGCCTCTAACGCGTCAACTGAACGACACGCAAGTAGAGAAAAGGAGAAACCGCACAGGCTCTAGGCATATATTTGCAAGAACCTGCACCTCTACGGGTAAGGAACGAAGTGGTCACTCACTATCTTCAGGGCATAGGCTATCACGCAAGGCTCAAGACCCTTGGACAAGTAATGTAAAAGATGGTTGCTGAGAACTGACCTGCTCCCAGTATTTCTGGACAGCGAATTGGCAGCCATAATTAAACCAAAGCGTTACGCGCCTCCCTGCTTTCGAGAATTATTCTGCTCTGCCCCCTTGCTGCTCATCTGCCAAATCTGGCAGTGGCCAGAAACATCCAATGATTGATGTACTTTACTTATAAACATTGAACAGCGGATTTGCCTAGAATCATCCCAAACATCGAACAAAGAAGGGCCTTCCTCGGAGCTATTCGTCTACTAAAGATGCAGATATCGGACCTTCCTTTGCCTTTAAAGCATAGTCGCCCGCTGCGACTTCTTAGAGTCATTAATCTACCGATCTCATCCTTGAGGATCTCAACTATTCTGTCGCCATCCCCGCCCAACACTGGATGGCATTATGAAATCGAGTCGAGAGTTGGTCCCTCCGCCCCGGCTACCGCACCTTCTCTCCCCGATGTGCAATCGACTGGCAAGTTCCACTGCCTACAATCTACAGTCTACTTCTTGGCTGGAAGGCCGGGCGATAAGGTGACGCTCTACTGAAGCAAGGGCGTGGATCTTCAAGGTTCTGCGCAACGTCTTAGTTCCACCCGTGCGACGGGCGCAGTTTCACATTGCGAGAACCCAGAAAATCCTCATTTCAATCCATTCTTTGCACTACAAGTGGTGGTTTTGAGCAACAAGTGACCAAGAGCAGGATTAAAATCTCACAAGCGCAACTTATGCACTGATGGATAGCGATAACACTTGGCAGGGCGCACTATCTGCAGCACGTAACTTTTCTACGAGCATCGGTTTGCGCTTCCAGTAGCAACGCTCCACCGGCCAGCCATAACGTACTGAGACGCAAGGGCGAAGCTCCTTACGTTAATCCGCAGATCGCTCTAACTCTGGAGTAAGGAATGCGCTCGCCACCATCACCTACAAACGGCTTTGTGAGCCCGGACAGGGGAAGAAGCATTCAAGTTCTTATACGCCAATCTTCTGCCAGGTGCAGGAGTAAATGCGGCGTTTTGAACTTGCTCTGCAGCGAGACCCCTTGCGTATAAGCGGTTTTATCCAATAGCCCAAACATCAAATCCTCGCGTTTGGTGATTTCGAATCGTTCGATTATAGCCTCGCAGTCGTCGCATCGTTTCAGCATACTCGACCAGATACACCGGCACGGACTGTAAGAAGACGTGGCTACACTATGCGCCGTTGTACTTCCGATTAGGCAAACAATTAGCAGAGATGAACATGCCGGCTCAGACTTAAGTTGCACTACATCTATGTATGCCCAACCCGGTTACCAGTGCCGCATGCTCCATCTTGCAAGCCGCACCCCACCCTGCCACTAGAGATCCTTGCAGGGCTGCAATGTCCCCACCATTCTAAGGGTTGGAGTCGCTCGTTGGTCTCAATTTTGGAGCTTGATCAGGCGGTTTTGGCATGCCGAACGTCAAAGAAACTCGTCTTCGGCTCCTTCGGCCGGTCCATTCAATCAGCAATTGTATTTCACGCTGCATGCCATTTCCTCCAAGGCTCTCAGTCATGTTGTGCTGCCATGCCTGCATGCCACTGATAGTCCCGCTGACCTTCAAGTCAGCACAATAACAGAAGGATGCTCATATAAAACCTGCTACCATGCTTTTGTCCGCCACTGAACGCCAGCCTGGAGCCTTGCATCATCAGCCTTTCATTTACTGGCCTTATCGACCATTCGCTCGAGATGTCATACGAGCATGTTGCAAGGATTCCCTTTCTCATCAATTCTGCCCATCTCACGCCTAAAGAAACCACTGAGCGTGCAGCAAACCCTACTCTATGGGCTTCTAGACGGTACGGCCAGCCGGAGCACATATTCAAAGCCGCAGGTAGGTGAACGTTTACGAACGATGAGTTAAGCTAAATCCCCTAAAGCTGAGCGTTTCGAACGGAGTTACTTGGGCGATGCTCAAACAGCCGCTGTTCAGACAGCTGTAGGAGGAGTGCCATCGAAAATGGCCTCAGACACATTCCCCCAAAACCCTCTACAACCAGCACCCTCAACGCCCGGGCCCAGCTCTCCTCAACCAAAACTTTTGACAACATCTCAGCAAGCATCCTCTATACCCTCTGAATCATCTGGCCCCCCTAGCTTGTCCAGTCGCTCGCATTCTTCCGCGTCAGAATCGTACTTCTCGACTGTGCTCTTCCCCTCCACATCATCTCCAAGCTCGGATGCTGACCAAACGGAGGTTGGCTTGCCCCTCTCCTCTTGGAACGGAAACAGTTCAATACCTAGAAGCCCCTACGCTAGCTCTTCGAGTGATCCAGACCACGAGGGTGTGAGAGATAGGCCAATTTCAGCTAAAAAGAAGGGCAAGATGTGATGACTTTTCCTCTGAGTGGTACTCCGAATAGGCTCGACACCATGAAATTAAGAGGATAGCAGACAGGAAGCTTGAGCAGTGAAGGTAGTGAGAACGGGATCTAACGAGAGAACTATATTTTGAGGTCTTAACGCTTGTCAATTAGAATTATCGTGACAATAAAAAAGGGATTTCCTACACCCAACCTTGTTCCAGACGCTGACCCCAAGCCTAACTTTCGTTGCAAAACAGCGCCGAAAAGGGCGTTCTGAATTCAGGAACCTCCCCCCCGAACCATGTGTGCCATTGAAGATTTTTTCCATCTCTCTGGCTTCAAATCAGAATAACCATCTCGAAGAAATGTTTATACATTGTAGGTGGCTTGTGCACTGGTTCCCTTCTTCGAAGAATTGGTCACCATAGATCTGCAACATGAATATAGTAATTACAGTTCTCTATATCTTCTCGAGACAGAGCTGTAGAGGACATGGCAAATAACTATTGTTAATTCGCTTGACTATTAACGGTTGTAGAGGAGTATCAAAGATGATACTACCGTTTTCCTTCGCAAGTGCCATTCTAGGCGTTAGGATGAAGCTTTCCAAAGCCACTTAGGTTCTGAGCGCATGCTTTGTGACGTCTTTAAATACATTGATCTTGAACTTTCGACAACTAATCCTTCCGTAAGACGGTAGCGAAGTGGATCAGATCAGTGTTAGGTTCGTTTTTTAGCTGGCTTTGTTGAGGTTTTGCTCTCGGTGGGCTTGCGTGTGTAGTGCAGGGGTTGGTAGACATTACCATGACATTAACCAGAAGTGAGTATGTGGTTGTTGCCGTCATGGTGTTCAGATTGGACTTGTCTCGCCTGGAAGGGGTATTAAGAGCGATTACCGCGCAAGTGAATCCGTGAACTGAATGGGGCTTGCACGCCAATAAGCGGAGTTAGTGATATATACGACTTTATGTTCTACCAAAACGTGATTCAGTGGCATTCGAAAGTCACCTTGACGTGAGGGATAAAACAATCTGGGGTGAATGGTTTATATCGGACTGTACCAGGAAAGAGTACAAACGCAAAATGCAAACCATTCATTTCGTACGTGTAGCGAAGGTGAAATCTGAACAGATGTGCGTTCTTGGAGCCTGAATGAGGCCTGGGTTTCGGGGAAGTTGTATTCGTATATAGCACACACTCAGCAAGGGGTTATAAGATTCCGTCTCTATCAGGGGGGAAGGTGAGAGTTTCTTGGCCGAACATAATGATATTCGTCACTGGGGTTCTCCAGACTATACGAGTGCTCTGGCGATGTGGCAAAAAAGACAATTAGAGGCGATCGCCAATGGATTCATGATAAAAGAGGCTTTTTGGAGCTTCATCTTCGAAATCATCGAAGATTAGACTCTAGCATTTGAGCCTACGACGCTGTGATACACACAAGGCTGTATGCAGAAGCTCATATTCTATCACAATTCAATGTTTCAATGTGTATGATTTTAGCTGAAAAGTCATAGATTACATGTATCTACTATAGCTGTATATTCTCAGGCCCTCCGTCTAACCAACTCGCTGAACATCACTATTTTGATATTGCGTCTTGTTTATGTCTAATTCCCTAGTTTCCTGCTTCCGACGCTTTCCTTCTTATTCTTGTTTGGCGTAGCTTACTCTACGGTCTACTTCTCTGCAGCCTCGGAATCAATTGTTCTGACCTCTCCTATATTATTGTTGTTTGCGTCAGTGACGTCCAGATTGTTTTGTAGGTTGATCATCGAAATTCCGCGGGTGCTAGCAGTTCCGGTCTCAACGTGGCCAAAGAGTTCCTGGTTAACAACGGGAGAAGCTGGAGTCTTCTGGGACGCACATGTAGAAGATTTCTCAATTGTTTTGCCTTCACGGTCTGTTTAGTCTTCACTTTCAGCATGCATCTCTTCGGTTTCTCCTAAGTCTGTTATGTCTTTGCCCTCATGGATCTTGTCTACCTCGATTCCAGAATCGGTGTAGTGGTGTCTGTAAGAAGTTGCGTGTTCAAAAAGATCCTCGTCTGGCGAGGCATTGTCGGGCAGACAGGTGTGTGTATCGGGGACTGTGGCTGCCATGCTGTTTACACCGACAGTGACAACCTCGTCAACATGCTGGTGTGCTTTCTGGGATGCATCCTCTTCGCCCACGAAAAACAGCATCGCATGATTGAGCATTGCAGCCACGCTTGGAGCAGCAGCCAGCAGTAGCTGCATTACTCGGAGTACCAGATACACGACCAGTGCACAAACAAGAAGCTCAGAAAAGTCCTCTAACGCATTCCAGAATGTCAACGAGTGGTACAGATTGCAGGCTTGCACCGACAAAACGATTTCCCGCAGCCAGTAGCCAAGGTTGATTAGAAGCTCCACATACCAAAGCAAGAGAGCGATGATACCTGTTACAGTCCAAGCCAATCCTTTAATAGCAGGTATAGGGCACGCTATGATGAACTCGAGGACCTTGAAGACCGCCTCAGTGGCGTACAGGACGACACAGGAGTGATAAGCTGTACGAAAGGTAACAACCGCGCTAATAAGCTGGGTGGAAGTACTCGGTGCTGTTGCATTGTGATTGCAAAAATCGCGAATGTACATGACAACACGCTGGCAGTGTTGCTTGACAGCGGCGGACAGCCAGTCTCCAACGGACACAGTTCCTCGGGAGATAGTCCGGAGCGTATAGAAGGGCGTGACATATATTATCAGAGCTGCTAGGGTATTGAATAAGGCTGAGGTCCGGTTGCTGGTGCGACGAATCCAATTTGAGTATGTCGCCAAAACAACTAAAGCCACAAGTATCAAGACCGTCCAGGCGCGAAGGAAAAACGAGGGAGAGGCGTGAGAGTAGTAGGCGAAGTTGGTAAGCTGTTGAACCCAATGCCATATCCTGGTCCGAGGGAGGCCGTTGCGAGAAGGCATGGTTGTGCAAGATAGCGAAGTTTTGTGTTTTTACGTCACGGGTGAAATCTTTCACGTTCGGAAAAAGGTCGTTGATTTGCTGCTTGCTGCGTCTTCTAAACCGAGGGAAACGATGCGTGCAGCTGAATATATACCTGTTGGTAGAACGACATGCATAGCAAAAGGACCGGATTAGGCACACAAAGGTTTTGCTTAGCATTTAAGGAGGACGACAAAGACCGTTGAAAGCTGAAAAGCAGTTGCTCTTATGAGCGTTGAGACAAAGGTGTCTACCATATTAGAGCCGGCATTTCGAAAGGAGAAGGAGTGAGCAACACATAAAACCTTGTTCATTAGAGTGCCCCCCCCCCCCCCCCCCCCTTCTCTTCGTGATTGAGGCCACCTTGAGTCCGTGTTGTTGAGTTTCAGATTATAAATAGTGCAAATTTGGCTTGGGTTGAAAGGAAACTTGTGTCCGCTGCTATTGAAGGATCTTGATGTGCAAGGGATGACTTGTAACAAGATGGTGGCGCTCAACCCTTTGTCTTATTCTGCTTGATGCGTAGATATGCTAAGACCAAATCAAAAGAATGCAATGTATACTGAACGTTGAGTGTGAAATTCCAGGAAATTGATGTCTTTATAAGCAATGAAATCAGAGGGCAGATTCCGTTGTACTTCTAGAGCAAGGAGCAGGGTTCTTCATCAGTGGTGTAACTTGCATGAGATCTTGATAATAGCCGTGAGGTTCGCAGGGAAAATCAAGCTCGTTCCTGCGTCTTCTTGGTCAGGGCGTCCGTACCGGCGCATCTCGAATCACTGTTTTGTACGGGTGAATGCACATGGACATGATGAGAACGACGAGCGACAAGCTCAAGCTGCAAATTGCGGTGGCGCTGAGGAGTGGTCTGAGTGCTTGGTGGACTAATGGTTGCTTTAGAAGAACTGTGCCTTCTCTTAGCGGACGGTGGCCCTGTCACCTAGCTCTTCTCGTTGTCAACGGCATGCTCCATTTGTCGAGTCGTGCAAATTTATCGTGCACTCAAGTCTCACGTATACGCACCTCGCGCATCACTTCAAGGTCCCGTTATTGCCACCATTGAGTGTCAGCGGTCGAACTCGCATGGCGGCTAGAATGCATGGGATGTATGTGCCGCAACATGCTTAGCAACCAACCTTCATTAGTGCTTGGGATTTTCTGCATTTGCATATGCTCGCAACTAACAAATAGAGCGTGGAGAACAACATGACCAGACGTCGTTGCGGATGGGAACTACCGTGATATTCCGGACACACTCCGTGCGCAGCGGGCCAAACAAGTCTAACATCTCCAGTTCCGACCAACTGCATGTACAGGGCGGAGAGGGCGCGGAGTGAGAAGAAGAGGGGGAGGCTAAGGAGGAAGAACATGTACCTAGATGCCTCTATTAGCCTAGGACGATAACGTATATATATGATAATCTAACTAATTACTAGCTCGCTAGCAACTAGTCTAGTTACTACTGAACATATACTTGTTGCTTCTCTTAATCCTATTCTCCCTTGTAGTTGTGTAAACAAACTTCAACAGTAAGCTAGTAAGAACACACTAGATTGATGCTATTAGTGTATGATTTATACACTAACACTTACTCCTCTCAGAACTCCCGCATACAAGTCAAGATCCTATCAATCACGAGAAATGCTTGAGCACCACCATGAACTCAGATATCGACATTGTTATCAGGTCTCGCTTTGCTATAGCGGTCCAATCTGTCTGGCGACTTCCTGTAGTTGGTCTCGACGTTTGGTATCCTCGGTTACAACTCTTTTGAGGCGTGCGAGTTCGTCATGGATGGCTGTTAGAAAGATAGTCGCCTGGTCTGGCAGGGAAAAGCTAGAATCCTGGTCAGGCAGGTCGTCGGTGATGGCAGCGATCTTGTCCTTCTGCCGCTGGATTCGTGTTTCCAGCTTTGCGATTTCATTGTGGATAACTGACAGAGATGGCGATGGAGGGGGGACGAGTCCGAGCTCTAGATGAAGCTCGTCGAACCTGGCCTTGGCAGAGACTTTTGCGGTCTGACAGGCCTTTACGTATTCACTGAGTCCGCACGGTAGGTCTACCGCACGCGTACTTTTGGAGAGTGTGCCGTAGGCCGGTTGGCTCTGCAGGTCATCTTCGTCTGCCAACAGGCTGTGAATACTGATGTCTTGCAAGGATGCGACTGTCAGCTGTTGGGTATTTGCTCCAGACTGCGAGGGTGCGACTGTGAGCTGTTGGATATCTGCTCCAGACTGCGAGGGAGATGGGGAGAAGACACGAGTCGCTCCGTCATCTAGCCCTGGCTCCTCCATCTGCTCCTCTTCATTCTCCTCTGGCGGCTGAGACTCCATCGCAGGCAGGCACGTGACCTTGGGCGCCTGATCTCGTCCTTCCTGCTCGTCTGCGGTCTGCGGTCTTGGTGATGTTGCCGGTGACGGTGGTTTGGCCAGCTTGCGCGGTCGAATTTCAGCGGTGCCATGTCCTGTTTCCTCCCTCTCTTCAGGCGGCTGCGAAGGGAGACGCTTCTGCAGGCTTGCTACTGGAGTGGTAGGCGACACCGCCCGCGACAAGTGAAGCGTGGGCATGGGTTTCAGAGACATGTCCAAGGACCACGTGAGAAAATTGCGGACATTGGTTGCTGTCACGACATTTACAGAAGCTGGGCGGCCGCGCGTGTGTTGACTCGTGTAGAAGGGCGTGAACTCAGCAGCGAAGACGTCGATATCGTCATAATAGCCTGCGGTGACGGCCAGCTGCTCGACGAGCGATTTCGAAGGATCGCTCTGCAGGTGGATGCCTTGGCGGCGCAGGACAGCCCAAAAGTCGGCGCCCCATGTCTCGGTCACGCGCGCAACGTCACGAATGCGAGGCGCCAACAGAGGACTGAAACCCTCGCCGACGAATTCTTCAATCGACTGCTTGAGATGGGCGTGCAGGCCATGGTAGACGGCCGCCACCCAGAAGCGTGTCACGAGCGCGTCAGCATTCTCCTTGTCGTCGCGCCCAGCGTGCCAGCCGCCGCGCTGTCCAGATTTGCGCGCGAGCACCTCCCCGTGAATGGGCTGCGCTGCGCTGCGCAGGCGTTCAAAGGCAGCAAGCCCTCTCTGCGGCGACGCGGCGAAGTCGTCAATGGCTGCGGCGACGGCCAATGGAGTCAGCTCAGGCAACGCAGTCATGCCATCGAGTACGATACAACAGGTCAAGAAGAGAGGCGAACGGCAGAGTGAAAGGAGAACGAGTCAACGGGAAAGGAGGAACAAAAAATTGTAACCAAGCCTCTAACACGTGCATTGATTGCTCCACCAACGTGGGGAGGGCACTGCCCCCATTGCATTGCGCCTACCTTGGTTGATAAACCGCTGCGTTGAATCAACACTCACATATGGATCTTTTCTACCAAAAAGCTTGTTCTTCTTGAGACCTGGTATTCAAGGGACGTGTCCAATAAAACGAGCTTTTCACCTTCTTCACCGTGTTCGTTGGCGGTGGCGCGTGCAGGCGTGCCGCGGAGGCCGTTTCCCCGCCCGCCGGTGGCTGGACACGCTAGCCCCGTCCCACCTTCCCTCATCTTCGTCCTCCATCCCTCACCTCCACCACCCCGTGACTTTGCCATCCTTATTGCAAGTCTGTCATCTTAGCAGGACTAAGCGGAAGCTATGTTCATCACACCGTTGCATCCACCGCTTGAAATGGAAATCAGGTATGTATCATCCCTGATTTCTGAAGTGAAAGCTCAAGATGCGTATCGCCGAAGCTCCACATCGCCTTTGCAGACGAATAGGTCACAGCCTTTGCAGACATGGCAGCTGCAGTGTCTCTCGCAGTCTTTGTTGTCAAATCTCAATACTGTGAAGCGACTGCATGCTCAATGGCCAAGGCGAACACAGTCCTTACCGCCTTTAACTTCGCCAATTGAGCAGCTACAGCAAAGCATCTAGGTATCCAGATTTCGAAGTCGACCCAAACCCCTAAGGAGAGATTCTCACTCACGTGCAAGCCACAACTTTAGGTTTCGATGTTGATAATAGGTGTGGAACAACAGATCGACGACTGGGAAAGGGACTGACGGAAGAGCAAGCCAATTGGAAACAAAGAGGAGGTCAAGGGCGCTTAATTTTGTCTCTTATCATACCTTAACTGAATCGTGCACTCTATATCGAGTGATGGCTCTTTCCAATCACTGCAATTCTCGCCGTCCTGTCCCTCTCTTGCCCAACGGCAACTATTGGTCAAAGATACTAAAGACCTAGTTGACGCTGCACAGTAGGACAGTAGTTTAGTCTCCTTAGAAATTGCAAATCTACCCAAATTGTGGTGAAAGCACGTCACGGTCGCAACTACTTAATCATCCGCTGAACCTTGATCTGTGTTAGTGAGCATTGAACCTGGATGATACCAATTCGCATCATAGTACGTAATTGACTAGCACACTTTCAAGAAAGTTCGGATTACGGCTAGTAACTGCGGTGGATAATCCCAGTTCCGATCTTTCTACAATATTGAGTTGGGACAAGCCTTGATCGCCAATTCATTGCAGTCTTCAAATACTGCAGCTGGAGCCCACCTGAGAAGCTCTCAAATCAGCTGAAGGAAGCACTGACCGAGGGCAGGAATGGAGGACGATGCTAGACCTGAAAGGTAGGATTGGGGCACTGATTTGACATGATAAGCGAAAGTTGCGAGCATTGTAGACTTCGCAATGCGTGCAAGAAGTTGTGCGAAAGACACAGAGCGCGTCAGTGGCACGTAGATGTCATCTCGCTCCAACTACTCCCAAAAGTCGTCACCCAAGCAAGATCGCACTGTGCGCATGGCGGCCAGGTAAAGCCCGGGCCGTGAGTTGCTGGCCACGCCCCATTCGATGACGATGATTCGGAAGATCCAAGGTGCTCGGAGCTGACGTGCAAGTTTGGACAAGGTTGTAGAGAAAGCGCCTTCAATCCCTACCACGTAGGCGGCGAGCCAGAGCTCCTCGCGGTTCAAGTGAACTGACGATCTAATCAAACCATGGAATGCAGTTTCGCGTGCAGCGGTGGTGTTCTGGTAAAGGCATGCGTAGGGCGAAAGTGCGGGCAACCTTGGTGTGAAGCTCCGAGTAGTAGTGCAATTACACAAAGTGCCTGGGAATAGACTTTGTTGTGTTCGTAACGTGTCTGTGCGATGACGTATGTACAGGAGCGGTGAGAGAACGCAATAGTTCACGGGAAGGAAGGAACGTTCAGCAGCCACGACAGCGTGTAGGGTTCTTTTCTAATTCAATGAATATTCCACTGCATTCCCTTATTATTCTTGCAAGCAGCTTCAAGGCGGCAAGGCAGAGTAGACACTCTTGCTACACTCAGACTGAGTGACTGTCCTGCTCTGTATTCGTGTTTCTAGGCGCCCTGGTTGATCATTCATGGATAGTTTACAGAAAAGAGTTTCCCAAGGCTACTGAGGTACAGCTCTGGCTCTGGAAATTGTGAGCTAACTTGTCCATATCGTAGGCGCTATCTGTAAATCTGTCCTGACCATGTCGACATGTCGCGGGCTGCTTCAAGCTCGATCGAGTTTAGCGATCGTGAGCTGGACTGATGATAGGCTTACTCGCAGGCAGTGAGCTCAGACCATCCAATGCACAAACAGCAATACATCTTGCAAGAACTAGTGACGAGTATGTTTCTGTGCGTGTCCGCTCAAGATCAGGATTACATCGTAAGCCTATGTAACAAAGAGCTACTTTAAAGGCTTTATTTGTACTAGAGCATATACCTAATTCCGGGTAGATAAACAACTACTATCTATTTTAAACTACTTCCTCTAGAAATGTACATTAAAGAATAGCAAAAAGCTAAGACGCATTAGAGCTTTATGTTACAATCCAGAAAAGAGACCGCAGGGTTGGAAGGTTATCACTAATAACGCAACATAGATTAGCAGAACGCCTAGCCTTAGTTATATGCAGTCCTATAAATTCCTACACACAGTTAAGAGCTAAGACTATAAAACAGTAGTTACGTAACAACCTACAATTCCTATAAAAGTCTTATAGTTCTTATAAGGCCCTCTATAAGACTTAATAGGAAACTATAAAATAGTATAGGATAGTAGTAGTATATAGTATATAGGAACACAACCCTTATAGTTTATATTTAACCTTATTAATTAACTTTGTTATTAGAATATCTTAATCTTGCTTGTAAAACAGATAGTCTACTCTATACTCTTTCTAGCAACCTAAGTAGCTAAGGTCCTAGACGTATACTACTTACCTCTTCTAGTTCCTTACTCTTGTATTTATTCTTAAGACCTAATTAAACAGTTACTTACAGACTTTGTCTAAAGTATAAAACTTAACATTTTAAACACTTTTAAGATAAGTACTTTAGAAACCTATGCTACTCCTAGCAGCTCTTACTTAAGCAACATTAACATAGATACTACTATTACAAACAGCACTATAAATATTACTAAGCCTAACACCTACAATAGCGAACAAAGTAAGCTTAACAACTAGCTCCTCTAGTTTAACTTATTCTTTAAGTTTTAAGTAAGTAGGTGTTAGCCTAATAGCTAACGCCTAGAAAGGTTGTTACAGAGTAACCTGTTCTAGGTTAAGCCTAGTATAAATAGTCTCTTGTACTAGATTAATGCCTAGTATTAAACAGTCTACAGTTAACTATATATTCCTGTTGCTAATTATATTATTACTACTTGTGTTGTTACCTTATCTTTTAGTGCACCTTGCCTTAAGGCCTAACATTCTGTTTAATCTTCTATTAAGAGACAAAGTAGCAGAATCCTATAATAAGTATTACACTCTAACTCTAAGTAGAAGAATTAACCCTAGAGCTAAGAGAGGGAACTTCCTTTGTATCTGTAGGCAAATCCTCTATAATAAGGCCTAAGGAGCTCTAGAACAAAGCGTCTAGAGGTACTTAGCGTACAATATCTAACAATACGTTAAACAAGCCCTAGATCTAGCTTCTGCCCTCTAGTATAAGTCTAAATAGGCTATATTAGGCTATAGTAGTATAAGATGTCCTATTAGTTAATAAAGTAGACTAGAAGCTCTAAGAGTTAGAAGTATAGCATAAAAAGGCTATAAAGCTCTAGAGAGTAGCATGCCTTTAAGAGGTATAGGCTAAATATCTTATAAAAGACATAAATATGTGTCACAGAATATACGCTTATATACTAGCTGGAATTAGCAGGTAGAATATGGTTATATTTTGCCTCTATTTTGGCTGCGACAGTTATGAGCCTAGACGCTGAAACTGCGCCAGCAGAGGTTACGTAGATTCCTAGCAAAGTAGGTGCCTAGAGCTAAGAGCAGCCTAAGTTGTGCCGCAGCTAGTTAACTAGACTAAGCATTAGGTCTGGCGCTAAGAGGCTGGATCTATAACCCTGCAGGCACTTAGCCGCGTATCTGTAATGATTTCCACCTCCTACTTCGCATGAGGTGAGGGGGTGTGTCACAGAATATACGCTTATATACCAGCTAGAATTAGCAGGTAGAATATAGTCATATTTTGCCTCTATTTTAGCTGCGACAATATGTTATAAACTACCTATAGTAGCATTTAACTTGCTATAACAGCACTAATAGTATTAACAGCAGGCTTACTACGCCTAGAGCCTCTACACGTGTTTACAAAGCGCAGCTATATAGACTATAACTACTAGAAGTGTAATTCTAAGCAATACTTTAAAAGGCTGCCTGCTAACTTCCTATAGAAAGTGTAGAAAGTTAATTTTAGTGTGTAATACCTTTTAGAGACTATAAAGAGTCTATAGAAGGCGTATTAAGCTAATTAGCTACAGTTGTCCCTGTTATAGGCACTAACCTAGGTAACTATAAAAGCAGTTATGCTAGGTTCCCTAAGTACTCTCTTAGAGAGAAGGTAGTAGGCGTATAAGGCCTTAAGCAAGGCTTATATGCTTCCTTATAGTAACCTAACAGATCTGTTAGATTATATAAGGCCTTACTAGAAGGAGTTAGGCAACACTTATAGCCTAGCACTATAAGTAATAGAATACATCTATATGTTGCCTAAAGATGTCTAGAAGCAGCTCTTTATATACCCTCTAGAGAGAAGAGAGACTCTTACACAGGTAAAAGAGGCTACTAACTAGATTTTCTGCTAAAGGATCTCTTCTAAGAACTATTAGAGCATAAAGCCCTAGAAGAAATATAAGAATAGGAAGAATAGATCTAAGAGCAAAGGGAGATCTAAAGAGACCCCTAAACAGTTAAAGGGGGAAGGTTTAGGTTATAATAACTACAAGCATACTAAAGGTAGGAACCTAAAAACAGAAAATGTAAAAGTTATCTATTAGAGTTGCAAAGAGCTAGGACACTACTAACCTAACTACCTAAATCTAGAACAATCTAAGAAATCTAAAGACAGATTAGACCTAGAAAAAGGCAAGGGGCAGAAGGTATAGATCTACACCTTCTTGCCTATATTTCCTACCTAATAGAAAGCAAGGATCTTAGTACCCTCTATAAGGTGTTGTACCTACAACTAGCTTAATTATTAACAGTTAAGGCTGTAGTAGGGTCTTTAGGCCTATTTAAGGCCCTAATAGACAGAGGTTCTTAACTAAACCTACTATTAGCAGTAGTAGCAAAGGAGCAAGAACTCTAAGTTAACCTCTTACCCTAGGTTTTAGCTAAGGGGGTAGATAAGAGTAGTATACTAGTATATAGTACTACAATAGTTAAGACTACTATTACAGACTTACAAGAAAAGAAAGAATCTAGTAAGATACTATTTATAGTTACAGACCTAAGAAAGTATAAAATATACTTAGGTCTACTCTAGATTAACTAATATTAACCTAAGGTAAACTATATAAGCTAGTATATGTTGTTTAAAAGAAACAAAGCTAAAGATTAGGCTAGTTTCTAAAAGATAGCAACTAAAGACGCTAAAGACTTTAAACGCACTATATAAGACCTAATAGTAGATGTATATATATACGCAGTTAACTTTATAAGTTAGAGTAGAATAAAAGAACCTAAAGAAACTAACCTTCCTCTATAATACTATAAATATGCTAATATAGTGTTAGAAGATAGTTTAAGAAAGCTTACTAAGCATAGCTTAAACAATCTAGCAATTAACATTAAAGAGGGAGCTGCGCCTCCTTACTAGCTACTGTATAGACTATTAGAGGCAGAATTAGTAGTACTCTAAAAGTACATAGCTGATTTTATAGCTAGAGGTTAGATAACCTAATTAAAATCCCTAGCAGGAGCCCCTATTATCTTTGTAAAGAAGAAGAACAGCACTCTAAGGCTTTGTATAGATTATTAAGGCCTAAACAAGATTACTATAAAGAATTGCTACCTACTACCCTTAATTACAGAATCTCTAAAGCATCTATCCTAAGTAAGGGTATATACTAAGCTAGATATTAGAGACGCTTATTACAGGATTAGGATTAAGAAAGGGAATAAATAGAAGACTGCCTTTAGGACAAGGTATAGCTATTTTAAGTACACAGTAATGCTATTTAGACTTACTAACGCACCTGCCTAATTCTAGGCTTATATAAACAAAGCCTTAGTAGGGTTAGTTAATATAACATACATTATCTACTTAGATAATATCCTAATCTTCTTAAACACAAAAGAGGAACATATTAGACACGTTAAGGAAGTCTTAACAAGATTACGCAAAGTAAAGCTATTTATAAAGCTTTTAAAGTGTAAATAGCATACATAACATACAGAGTTTCTTAGATATATAGTATCCTCTAAAGAAGTTAGTATTAACCTAGAACAAGTTAAAACAATCTAGGACTAGCTAGTACTAGCTACTGTGTGTAACATCTGTGTGTTTATAGGTTTTATAAACTATTACAAAAGGTTTATTACAGAGTTTAGCTATATTATACTACTCTTAACTATATTAACAAAAAAGTTATTAGGGCAAGCCTAGAGTAGGCTAGCTATAAAGAGAGAGGAAGGTTAACACCTAGATTTGCTAAAAGAGGCAAAAGAGGTAGTAAGGCACTTAGAAGACGCGTTTCTAGAGGTACCTATACTTGCTTACTTTAAGAGAGAAAGACTAACAAGACTAGAGGTTAATGGCTTAGGTAGAGCAATCTTAGGCATCTTAAGCTAGAATACGCTGGTAAATGGGTACGGCGTACCACGGGGTATGGTAGGGGTAGGGGAGGGGCTGCACGGACCAGTGGTAGGTGTAGGGGAGGGGCCGCACAGACCAGTAGTAGGTGTAGGGGAGGGGCCGCATTAACCAGGAGTAGGTGTAGGGGAGGGGCCGCATTAACTAGGAGTAGGGGCAGGATAGGGGCCGCACAGACTAGTGGTAGGTGTTAGGTAGAGTAGAGTGTACCCAAGGGGCACCCAACTGTAATAATTACACGTGATATCACTCAGATCTCTTAGGCCTCTCTCTTAGATCTCTTAGGTCTCTCTCAGATCTCTCGGATCTCCCAGATGAGATGAGAATCGATCTGATCTGACTGGCTGGATCTCTCTCAGATCTCTCGGATCTCCCGGATGAGTTGAGAATCGATCTGATCTGACTGGCTGGATCTCTCTTAGATCTCTCAGATCTCTTGGATGAGTTGGATCCTCCATTACCTAATGTACCTAACACCTACTACTGGTCTGTGTGGCCCCTCTCCCGCCCCTACTCCTGCTATATGTAGAGCCTGCCCTACACCTACCTTTACCACATGTGGACCCTGCCCTACACCTACCCCTACTACATGTGGACCCTGCCTAGCCCCAACCCTCTTAGCAAGAGGTTAGCGTGGGTAGGGGCTGGGTAGGGGTAGGGTACCTCACGTGACGTACCTAACCCCTACCCAGACCGTACCCATTTGCCAGCCTAAGCTAGAACAGCCTAGGATTAGACAACAAGGACTAATAGAGACTAGTTAACTTCTACTTGCGCAAACTTATCTAAGCAGAGTACAACTACAACACCTATAACTAAGAACTACTAGCTATAGTGCAGAGTGTAAAGCACTAGTAGTATTACCTCTTAAGAATCTACTTTAAGATTCTTATAGACTATATAAACCTAAAGTAGTTTATAGAGACTAAAGTACTAAACTACTAACAGGTTAGGTTATACTTAGTACTAAGTTAGTATAACTTTGTTCTAAACTACAGACTAGGGAATATAAATCTAGCAGATAGGCTATTATAAAGGCTAGATTACATAGCAGAGGTACAGAAACTATCTTAGAAGTATAATAAAGCTTTTATACAACTACTAAAGAATCTACTTTCTAAGAAGAAGGATTACACTACTTAGGTATTAGTAGTATAAACAAGAGCTACTAAACGCTAAAACATATTGCCTAAGACAAAGATAGCTCTAAAGGAATTCTAGAAAGCTAATAGATATACTTCTAAGGAATTTTAGCCTACTTAAAAAGAAACTAGTATAGAACTAGATACTAAAAGTTAGTTAGATAATTCTAGCCCCTAGACAGGTTAGAATAACCTAGAACAAGGCATGTTAGCTTAGTTAGATATAAGACACCTTACTATGTCTAAAGAAAAGGCAACAGCGCTATAAGAGTGCTATAACAGCCTGCTTACAGGACATTTTAGCGCAAGAAGGACACTTAAAAAGCTCTAGCGCTAATATAGGTAGAAGAATATAAGAGAGGACGTTAGCTAGTACTACTAGGAATGTGTGCCTTGTAAGAGATTAACCCTAGCACAACACAGCCTATATAGATTGCTTATGCCTTTACTACTGCTAGATAGGCTGTAGAAAGAAGCAACAATAGATTTTATTACAAAGTTGCCCTTAAGCAAGCTAGCTAGAGTAGTATATAACAGAATACTTATAATTATGTACTAACTAATAAAGATAGCATACTATATTCTAGCAAGAGGAGATTAAAATAGAGTTAACCTTGTATAGGCATAGATAAGAGAAGTAATTTAACTCTATAGAGTTCTAAAACACATTATCTTAGATTAAGGTCCTCTAATAAATGCAGGTTACTAAAAGACCTTCTAATACTATCTAAACTTTAGAAGGGTATTATTGTCTGCTTATTATCTACAGACAGATAGACAGACAGAAAGACAGAATTAAATCCTAGAGCAGTACCTAAGATATTACTACTTCGTAGAGCAGGATAATTAGGCAATATAGATCTCTGTTGCAGAGTTTATATACAATAATAGCCTCTATGCTACTATAAGGACTACCCTATTCTAAGTAAACTACAGAATAGCTCCTAGAAGGGCAGACTAGCCTAATATGCCTCTTAGTTAGGGAGAGTTGCCCCTAGAAGTACAAGTTGTAACTAAGGTACTTGTATTGCAAAGAGAGTGTTAGAAGAATATACTTACTATAAACACGTACTAGGAGGCATATTAGAATAAGAGCAGGCTACTAATACTATTTAGTGTAGAAGACTAAGTTATAGTCTTAAATTGCTATATAAAGTCTATAAGGCTAAAGTAGAAACTAGATTAGAAGTATATTAGACTAGAGCGTATAGTAGCCTAGATTAGGCTAATATTGTTTAAAGTAAACCTACCTAGTCTAAAAAGTGTATATCTAGTGTTTTATACGTCTCTTTTACAACCTTTTAATCCTAAAGGGATAATTCTATACCTAGACAATTAGATTGTAGACACACTTTGCACCTTTAGTAACAATATATAGGATATAGAAAGAATTATTAAAAGAAGCTAAGATAATAACAGATAATAGCTATACTATGTAAAATAGGCTAGATATAACAATAAAGAGAATACATAGAAGCCTAGAGTAAACATCTCCTCTAACGCCCTTAAAGAGTTTTAGGATAGGAAGAAGATCTTCCTAAAAAGACAACAAACCTTAAAGACTAGTAAAAGGCAGCTAGGTTAGCCACCTAAAAAGAAGAGGGATAGTTAGGCCTAGCAGCTAAAAAATTAGAAATCTCTAAGTTAGACTAGAAGAATTCTAAAGTTACCTTTACTATTTTTTCTATCAGGTTTTAGGTATTTAATAGCACTTAGATCTAACAGAGAACAAAGTGCGCTATAATAGCCTATAATAGTCTAATATAGTTAAGAATGTAAAAGAAGAGCTTACTGTATATTATTAAAAGCTACAGAGGCAGCAGGTATCTTAAAGCACTCTAGGTGCAGTATTATAGCCTAAAATGCTATAAAATGTTAGAGAATACTACAGAATTATCTACTATGTCTACTAACAAATTACAAGGCAGCAGTATAAGCAAGAAGCCTCTTGCGCTCCTTCTCCTTAGCCTTAATGCGCCTAGTTAGCTAACCCTTAGCATTACTAGTAGCCTTATCCCTCTAGGTTTCTAAGGCAGCAATCTTAATAACTAAGTTAGCAGCCTAACTAGACAATTCCCTTAATTAGGTATTAACAACAGTGCCCTTAGCCTATTATAAGTTAGAACGGGCTATAATAGCTAAGAATAGCTAAAAAGGAGGAAGACTTACCTTCTTAGTAGGGGTTAAAGCCTTAGTAGTAATTTAGGCCTCTAACTTGTGCTTCTAACCTTTAACCTTAGCCTAGAGAGTTACCTTATTACGCTTATAACTGTTAGGCTAGACATTAGTAATTAGATTAGCAGCTAAACAAATTGCACTAGAATAAAGGTACAATTTGTTAGTGTAAGGGCTAAAGCTACTAGAAATAGTTAGTTATATGCTATAATAGCTTAGAACGCCTTATAAAGAGACAGAAAGACCTATGCTAAGATTACCTTAGCTAAAGGACAACAGATCTTAGCAAGGCAGGTAATATTAAGCTTCTTTTTATTATTAGTGCGTCCTTTAAGGGCGTAGTCTCTAAGATAGCTGTAGATAGCTGTAAGGTGCTAATAATGCTCTTTAGAGAGCTATAAGGTATTAGTATGCGCTAAAGTAGCCTAAAACGCACAAATATACTGTAAAGCAGTTAGAGTTAGTAAGGAAGTACCTTTAGCACCTTATAGTCTAAACACTTTCCCTGTTCTTAAGCTTAAAGAGCTAGGCCTTATAAATTAACTAATTTTTATTAGTAATTAGAAGGAAGCAGTAGCTAACTATGCTACCTACACAACACTCTCTAGTGCTAAACTAGGTAACATAGCAGACACAGACATAGACAGAGAGGACAGGATTATTAGCTATATTATTAGATGCGTGCGTAAAGTCTATAATAGACAGAAAGAGCGTATATAGTGTTAACTTAGGTAGATATAGGCTAATATAGTATAGTATAGCGTTAAATAGTCTGCTATACACTAGTTAGCATTAAAAGAGTTTAGAAAGGCTATCTTCTACTCTAATAGATCTATCTTAGCTAATATACACTATAATAGCGTATAATACCCTAGAAGGAGAGCAAAGAGGGGAAAAGGCAAAGAGTTAAATTCTAGATAAACTTACTAAAGAAGGTAGTAGAGTGCAGGAGTAACAGACTAAATTAATAAGAGAGAACCTAATATATACTACTTTGCTAGCAGCTAGGGCAGCTGCGCCCTTACTACTAAATTAAATAGTAAAGGTAAGAGAGAAAAAAGAGAGGCGCGCGCCTAGGTAAAGGTAGAATATTAGGCCTCTAGTTAATTAGAATAAGGTAGTTAATACTGTCCTAGAATACACTACAACAGACTACAATATACTATAATACCCTATACTAGGGCCTAATAGTCTAACGTTTAGTTAATCAGGGCGATTAATCTAAAAGAGGGGATAATGTTAGCCTAATAGCTAACGCCTAGGAAGGTTGTTACAGAGTAACCTATTCTAGGTTAAGCCTAGTATAAATAGTTCCTTGTACTAGATTAATGCCTAGTATTAAATAGTCTATAGTAAACAATACATTTATATTACTAATTATACTATTACTACTTGTGTTGTTACCTTCTCTTTTAGTACACCTTGCCTTAGAGCCTAACAGTAGGATCCTAGATAAAAAATTTATTATGCTAGCTGCAAGCTACATACGTAGCAACGCTTTTAAATAGATTAAACATTTCTTTTAGAAGGCTATGTTAGATAAGCATCTTTACAAAATCTTAGTCTAGTTTAACAACTTTAATAAATTTAAGAAGATAGTTAAACTAATCTTTAGAGTATTAAATAAACTAGCTATTATATATTACAACATCTAACATGTTAAATAGAATTAGTCTACAGCTAACTATACTATATAGTTTTAACAACTTACTATTAATATAGAATAGGACAATACTATGTTAATAACTATGTTTAAATAAGACCTTAAGTCTAAAGTTAAGGAGGAACTAATACGCACTAGCGCTAGTACTAACACCTTAGACAAACTAGTTAACAAAGCAATTAACATTAACATTAAGCTATACAAGCTTTAGATAGAATTAAGAGATAATTCTAGAGCGTGCGTTGTAACTAAGGTTAATAATTGCCTACTCCTATACAACTAGTAGCGCAACAACCTAAACTAAGGAAATTAAGGCAACTATAACAATTACTAGTCTAACAGCAGTTAACGCATCTATAGTAACATGTAGAGTAGACACTACAGACCTAAAGCTATAGACCTCTTAAACCTTAACAAAGGACTAAGCCTACTAGGACACTAGAACAAAAAGAGCAAGAGAAGCAACAACTTAAGTAATAGAAACAACAAAACCTGTTACAACTATAGCAAGACAGGCTACTTTGCTAGAGACTGCTGTATAAAGAATAAGGTTCTCTAGTAAGTTAATATACTGTCTTGTAGTTACAAAGACACAGATACTAGTAATAAATAGGAAGTAATTACTAAAGAAGTAGGACAACTTATAAAAGACCTAGAGTCTGGTTCTAAGAATAATATAGAGTATATTAAACCTCCTAAGCACGCAGCAACACCTTATAAAGAATTATAAAAGTATTAAGATAGAATAGACAACCTCTTAGATATAATAGAAAGGACTCTAACTTAAGTTAGATCTAGATTAGCACACTAACACTACTATAAAGGATAATACTATACTTAATAATAACAAGAGTGTAATAATAATAATAGAGCATATTACAACATGTATTAATCTCTTATATATTAGCTAACACTACTACTTAAGCATATAAGGCTAAGACGTAGCCTTAACGCAATTATTAAGAAACTTAAGAAAGACCTTACAGACTACTAGCGCCTTATTAACAAAATTAATAATAAACTAGAAAAAGAAAACTAGTGTAATTAGGAATTACAACGTACGCAGAACTACATAACAAGCTAGCTACCTTTAGCTACTATTAACTCTTACACACAGTATATCCTAGATTCTTAGAACTCTAAATATATAAATCTTTTATAAACAGCATATAGAGAAAACAGGTGCGTAATACACTATAAAAATAAGTTAAAAGCACACTATTTCCTATTACTCTACAACTACTATTATATACAATAGTATAAGTGCACTAATAACTTTTATAATATTTATTTAATTAATAAACGCAACTACGTTATATTCTCTAGAGATAATAACCTAACTGCAGCAACGTAAATGCAGCTATTAGTTAATAGTAACTACTTTAACAACTATTAGCAGCTATGCCTTAACTCTAGATATAGGAAACACTAAGCTCTAAAAGAATCTAAAGGGTTTAGAACAAACAATAAGTCTTTTTTAGAGGAACAAATAAGAGTACCTAAAGTCTTGCTATTAACTCTATTAGGACCTATAACCTTATTAAGCTCCTTTTTATATTAAATAGGAAGAAGCTATTAGCACTCTTAGACTTAAGAGCATAAGGGAACTATATTTCCTTATACAGAGTATAGCTAGCTAGACTATACCCCTTATGTAAAGAACACTTGTATTAGCTCTAAGTAGCTAATAGAGAACTAATACTAGAAGAAGTAGTTGTAATACACAAAGTTAAGTGCTAACTTCTCTAGATATAAGAATACTATAAGTTAATATTACTAGACGTCTTAAGTATAGCTACTTACAATGTTATATTAGAATTACTATAGTTACAAAAGCATAACCTATAGATTAATTAAAAAGATTAACAGCTTTTGTTTAAAGGGTGTAGATATAGCATAACTACACACTAGCCTACGCAACCTATGCTAGAGTTAGTAGATAAGAAGGAGATTAACAATATCTCTTTAAACTATTAGACATGCTAAGACAGTGCAGTTAATTGTGTAGACCTAGAAAGCCCCTCTATAATAATTAAAGAGAAAGATAGTGTTACTTCTGCTATACTAGATATATACTGTTAGTACACCTAGATGTTTAAAGAAGAGCTCTCTGCAAAAGCGCTACCTAAGCACTAACCTTAGGATTGTAAGATTAAGCTCTAGAAAGAGAAAGAACTACCCTTTAGGCCTATATACTAGTTATCTAAGAAAGAGCTTAAGATACTAAGGAACTATATTAAAGAAAACCTTACAAAAGGATTTATTAAGAAATCTAAATCCCTAGCAGGTGTTAAGTTTTACACTTTAGACAAAGTCTGTAAGTAATTGTTTAATTAGGTCTTAAGGATAAATACAAGAGCAGGGAACTAGGAGGAGTAGTAAGTAGTATGCGTCTAGGACCTTAGCTACTTAGGTTGTAAGGAAAAGTATAGAATAGACTATCTATTTTGCAAGCAGGGTTGAGATATTCTAATAACAAATTTAATTAACAAGGTTAAATACAAACTATAAGGGTTGTGTTTCTTTATACTATGTACTTTGATAATAGTAGTAGTAATACAGACTGATTAGTGTTGTGCATCCTCTAATTGCACTAAGCACTAATTATACTAATTACTAATTATACTAATTGTGCTAAGCTCTAATTAAGTTATATGTCCTCTTAGTCCCTTACTAAGTGCTAACACTGTAATTGTTGCTTACTTGTGTTTGTTCTATTGTTATAATTACTGTACTGCAGCTACTGTAATTAGGCAAATCCTTCCTGTGTTCTGTAGATTGTAACACTATCCTCTTCCTGTCTCAGCTTAGTCCTTTAAGCTTATCTATATAACACAGAGGCCCTTCCTTAATTGTTAAGCAAGTCTTAATAATGCTAAAACAACTAACTATCTTAAGTTTAGCTTGCTGTTATTGTCTGTATAAATTTATTAAGTCCTTTAGAGAGATTATAGTACAGAAATATAAAACCTATATAAAGCATAACTGCGTGTGTAAGGTTTACATTTAGTCTAGAAAGTGTAGCAAGTGTATTTATCTAGGGCAACATTGTAACGTAAGGGTAACTTAATCTAAGTTTACTTAACTAGTGTCTAAGAAAGAGAAGTTGTGTGTTTATATAAAAGAAAGTTGTAAAGTGCAAACTAAAGCGCTCTAGATATCTAAAAAAGCTATAAAGGACCTGCGTGTAGCTTGTGCGCGTAAAGAGCAGTTGTAATAATAAATAGATTTGTTAGACTGTTATGCTAAAGAGGCTATTGCAGTAGAGGAGCGTAGTATTAAAGAGCAAGAGCAGCTAGAGACAGGAACTATTAAGTTAACTAGTCTATCTAACAAGTTCTTATTGTTGCCTAGTACCTAGAGCGCCTTTAAGGGTTATCCTTTAGAGTACTAGAAGAGTAACATGTTATTGCCTAATTAGTCTCTTTAAATTGCTTTAACATCTACTAGCAGTTTATAAGGTGTGTAGTTAGTTTCTATGTATTTTCTAAGTCTAGGTACTCTAACTATTTAACTAGGTATTTGTTGCTGTTGCTAACATTGCAATGTTATATTATTTTTTTAACTTCCTACTTGTTATTAATATTAACCTAGTAGTAGAAGTCTTTCTAGATTAGCGTTCTAGGGTTAGCTAGTTCTAACAGGGATATGTAGAACACTAGATAAATCTTTGCATTCTTAGGCAGAGCAAGTCTATAGTTAACTAGGCTTATCTGCTTAGAAATAAAAAATAGTCTAACTTTAATATAATCTAGTTTCTTTGTAGGTCTTTATATTTAAAGGTTTTTTGTAAGGAGATAGACTTTATCCTCTTCTTTTAGCTAAGGTGCTGTTTTTTGTTTCTAGTTAATATAAGAGATTGCTTATTCTTAAGCTTTGCTAATATTTTCTAGTATTTTCTTATATACTTCCTTTAGTTTCTAAACTAAGGAGATTACTAATTCTGTTTGTACTAGCGTGTCTAGTGCTCTAGTAAAGAGATTTAGGTGTTTCCTATAGTTTAAGAAGAACAGTATTACGCCTGTTACTTCTAATAACTTGTTGTTATATGCAATCTGTACTATAGGTAACAGCAAAACCTAGTTGTCTTGCTGCTAGTTGCTATATATTTGTAGAAATGTTTCTATAGTCTAATTTATACATTTAGTCTGTCTATCTGTCTACAGATAATAGGCTGTAGATAACTTCTTCTTAGTACTAATAGCTGCTAAGAGCGTAGTCTAATAGTTTAACATAAAGAGCTTGTCTCTATTACTAATAATTAATTTAGGAATGCTATAATGCCTAATAACTTAGTCTAGAAATACTTAAGCAAGCTGCTCTGCAGTATAGCTATGTTAGGAGGGTATTATCTCTGCAGCTTTTATAAATCTGTCTACTATAACAAAGATTAAGTTATAGCTATATTCTATAACAGAGTCCTTAGAGATAGGTAGCTGTGTAACAAAGTCTATTATAATGTTTATCTAAGGGGCTGTAGGTAGCTCTATTGCCTGTACTTTTCTGTATTTAGTATATATACTATGCTTGTTTTTCTAGCAATCTACACAATCTTTAATGTATTTAGTAACCTTGTCTTTTATGTTTAGAAACTTATAGTGTCTTTTAATAAGTTCTATTATCTTTATAATACTAGGGTGTCTGTAAAGTAGGTTATTATAGTAACTAGCTATAATTTCTCTTTATAATTCTTCTAGTACTTCTAACAGAATGCGTTGTTTAGCTTAAACCTGCATTATATTGTTAAGTTGCTGCAATAGTTCTAACAATCTATCCTTATTAACTCTAAGTATAGCATATTTATTAATTGTCTTAGTTTCTGTAAGGTTGTGTTGTTAACTAAGTGTATTAGCTCTACTAATGTCTTTTCCTAGTATGTATAGGATCTTAAACTTATACTATTCTAGTAGTTCTGCCTAATAAACCTGTCTTTAATTAAGTACCTTAGTTATAGTAAACTATACTAGGTTCTTATAGTCTGTATAGATAGTAAGGTCTAAACAACTTTCTACGTAAACTCTCTAATGTTCTAGAGCTAATACAATTACTAAGAGTTCTTTATTATATATATTATAGTGTTCTTTAGGTCCTAAGAACTTATATAAGTAATAGGTAATTAGGTACTATAAGCTATCTTGTTCTTAAGTTGCGCATGCTTCTAATACTAAATCTAAAGTATTAGTTTTAAGTTAAAGCAGCTTTCTGCTCTTAAATATAATTATAGTAGGTAGCTCTACGCATGCTTACTTAAGCAATTAGAAGGCGTCCTCTTACGCTTGTTTCTACTTAAATAGTATATCCTTCTATATAAGCTTAGTAAGCAGTAAGGCCCTAAGGGAGTAATCCTTAATAAAGCAGCAGTTAAAGTTAATAAACCTAAGAAACTCTTAAATGTTCTTAACAGTTTTAGGTGTTAGCTAATCCTCTACTACCTATATTTTTGTTTTGCTTATCTTAACTCTGTACCTTTCTACAACATAGCTAAAGAACTCTACTTTGTTCTTATACTATTTACACTTCTCTAGCTTTAGCTTAAGGTCTGCTTTTACTAAGCATTCTAACACTTATTATATATAGACCTTGTGTTCCTCTAGTATCTTACTATACACTAGAATATTGCTAAGGTAAGCTACTATAGTAATATCTAGGTGTGCTTGTAGTATATTGTTAATAAGAGCCTAGTAGACTGCTAGTATATTAGTTAGCCTAAATAGTATAACTATATACTTAAAATGTCTATAATAGGTTCTAAACGCTGTCTTCTATTCTTTACCTTTCTTTATACATATTAGGTTGTATACTTTACAAAAGTTAAGTGCAGTAAAGAACTTTGCTCTTAATAATTAGTCTTATAGTTCTGTTATATTAGGTAGTAGGTACTAATTCTTAATAGTAATGTTGTTAAGCTTTTAGTAGTTAACGTAAAGTTGTAGTTTACTGTCTTTCTTTAGTATAAATAGAATAAGGAATCCTGCTAGAGATTTAGATTTCTTAATAAATCCTTTTACAAAGTTCTCTTTAATGTAGTCCCTTAGTATCTTAAGTTCTTTCTTAGATAACTAGTATATAGGCCTAAAAGGTAGTTCTTTCTCTTTCTAGAGCTTAATCTTACAATCCTAAGGTTAGTGCTTAGGTAGCGCTTTTGCAGATAGCTCTTCTTTAAATATCTAGGCGTACTAATAGTATATATCTAGTATAGCAGGAGTTGTACTTTCTTTCTCCTTAATTGTTGTAGAGGGGCTTTCTAGGTCTATATAATTAACTACTCTATCTTAGCGCATCTAATAGTTTAAAGAGATGTTGTTAATCTTCTTCTTATCTACTAACTCTAGTATAGGTTGCGTAGGCTAGCGTATAGTTGTGCTACATCTGCACCCTTTAAATAAAAGCTGTTAATCTTTCTAATTAATCTGTAGGTTGTGCTTTTATAACTATAGTAGTCCTAGTATAACATTGTAGGTAGCTGTGCCTAGGATGTCTAGTAATATTACCGTGTAGTAATTCTATACTTAGAGAGGTACACCTTAAACTTTAAGCGTAATTCTGCCTTCTTCTAGCATTAGTTGTCTATTAGCTACTTATAATAGGTATAGTTTTTCTTTATTTTGTAGAAAGAGTCTAGCTTACTTTACTGCTCTAAGAGATATATAGTTTCTCTAAGCTTCTAAGTCTAATAATACTAATAGCTTCTACCTATTTACTGTAATAGGGAGCTTAATAAGGTTATAGGTCCTAATAGAGTTAATAGCAAGACTCTAGATGCTCTTGTTTGTTCCTCTAAAAAAGACTTTTTATCTGTTACAAACTCTTTAAATTCTTTTACACCTTAGTGCTTTCTGTATCTAGGATTAAGGCATAACTGCTAATAGTTGTTAAAGTAGTTACTGTTAACTAATAGCTATATTTATGTTGCTGTAGTTAGGTTATTATCTCTAGAGAATATAATTTATTTAGTTTAGAAAGACACAACAAAGAGGGGTATACAGCAAAAAGCACTAGCTAAAACAAGCCTAATCCCTCTGCCTGTAGCACCAAAATTGTGACATATATATTGCAACAAAAGTTTATTAAGAACCTAGTAAACGCATCCTATGTGACGCTAGAGCCAGAGTAACTTAGTAAGTTAAACGTTAAGTGACTTAATCTAAGAGTTAACAGCGTACCTTAGTAGGCAGGTAAGACTTAACATCCACCTACTAGTTAGGGACTAGAATCTCCAGATTTGTAGGTTAGTAGGTTAAGGGGTCAGCGTCTACTAACTGTAGGCAACAACCCCTTAACTAGAAAACACTAGCCTATTTTGTAAGAGGGGCCTCTAGTGTACTAAAAGGGTCACTAATAACCTAGCTATAAGACCTTAATTCTGCGCCTACAACATTATACATATCTACCTCTTTAACTGCTCTAAGCAACATATTATTTAAAAGAATTCCTAATAAGAGATACTAGCTTCCTTTACATGCCCCAAGCCCTAGAATAACGCTAAGACCTAGACTTCTCTAATACTAGCGGCGTAAAAGCATGCCCTAAGCATGCCTGCTTAGTACTATTGCGCCTATTAATAACAAGGCCCTACGTTAGGAATGTGGCATTAATTACATACAACCTCTCCTTATTAATAGTATCCTTTGCTGCTAGTTTAACATTCATAAAGCAATAAGGGTATATATATTTAGTTAGCGCGTCTTGTTAGTGCTTGCTTTAACAACACTAGAGCAGGCCACCTAAGCTGCAAGACAGAATAGGACTATTCTAGGTATTCTTTTTACAGGCTCCTTTAAAGGAGTAGGTTCTCTAGTCTTTAGGGAAGTGGAAACTGCGCAAGGCATAGAGTAGCTTAGGTTGTTACTTGTAAGGTAGTTAATAGTTAGTTATTAATAACAGAGTTAAAGGTTGCTAGGCATCTTGCGTACGTTGTAAGTGTAAATAAATAGCACTACTGCTATACAATTAAGTTTAGGGTCTGTAGAATAATAATAAATAGACGTTGTTGTTTAGAAGAATTAACTAGGGAGTGTGAGGTAATACTGTTGCTGTAATTGCTGTTGTTTGTAGCACTGTTGCAAATGTATTAGACAAGTTTCCTCCCAAAATCCAGCCACAAAATCAAGACACAAAACAGCTAAGGGCCAGACTCTAGAGAATATAATATAGTTATATTTGTTAATTAAATAAATGTTATAAAGGTTATTAGTGTACTTATACTATTATACATAACAGCAGTTACAGGGCAATAGAAAGTAGTATACTTCTAACTTGTCTTTGTAGTATGTTACACACCTGTTATCTCTATATACTATCTATAAAAGATTTACGTGTTTAGAGTTCTAGAAATTTAGAATATACTGTGTGTAAGAGTTAATAGCAGCTAAAGGTAGCTAGCTTATTATATAGTTCTATGTGTGTTGTAATTCCTAATTACACTAGTTTTCTTCCTCTAGTTTATTATTAATTTTGTTAATAAGGCGCTAGCAGTCTATAAGGTCCTCCTTAAGTCTTCTAATAATTACGTTAAGGCTATATCTTAGCCTTATATACTTAAGTAGTAGTGTTAGCTAGTGTATAAGAGATTAACATATATTGTAATATACTTTGTTGTTTTCTTTACACTTCTATTATTATTAAGTGCAGCAGTGTCCCTTATAGTAGCGTTAATATGCTAATCTAGATCTAATCTAAGCTAGAGTTTGTTCTATTATATCTAAAAGGTTGTCTATCTTGTTTTAATATTCTTGTAATTCTTTATATAGTGTTGCTGTGTGCTTAGGAGGTTTAATATATTCTATATTATTCTTAGAACTAGACTCTAGGTCTTCTATAAGTTGTTCTACTTCCTTAGTAATTACTTTCTATTTATTACTAGTATCTGTGTCTTTATAACTACAGGACAGTATGTTAACTTACTAAAGAACCTTGTTCTTTATACAACAGTCTCTAGCAAAGTAGCCTATTTTACTATAGTTATAACAGGTTTTATTATTCCTGTTACCTAAGTTGTTACTTCTCTTACTCTTTTTATTCTAGCGTCCTAGTAGGCTAGGTCCTTTGTTAAGGTTTAAGAGGTCTATAGCTTTAGGTCTGTAGTATCTGTAAAGTTATAAGACTTTCTTCTTATAATCTTTATTAGAAAGTTTCCTTTTTAGGAATAGTCATTACCTAAAAAGGCAACTTAAGCTATTTAGCCTAAATATATATATATTAGGCCTAAATACAGGTACTTTCCTAATTAGGTATAGTGCTTACCTAATCTAGTAAAGTACTATCTGAAGAATGCCTAGCTAGAGAGCGTTAGAAAGCTGTGCTTATTATAGCAATAGCTTTACTAGATCTAGAGTTAGCTTTCTTACTATAAATAGCTTAAGGACACGTTGCCTTTACTAGTAGGTTACGTGTACACCTACGTAATCTGCTAGTAGGTTGCGTAATTATCTACGTAATCTGCTTATAGATTGCGTAATTGCCTACGCAATCTGCTTAGAAATCTACTTTGGATTTCTAAGCATCTATTAGTAATAACTATTCTAGATCCTTCTGATTTGTAATAGAGAGAAGCGAAAGTAGAGTATAAATACTACTTGCTTTCCCCCTCTCTTTATTCTGTACCTAGCATTTAATATAATAACTTGTCTATTATATTATCTTATTATTACTATATTTACTCCTCTTGCCTCTTTAGGCTATACGCTTCCTATTTTGGAATTACCTAGTCTAGTTAGTCTAGGTCTTCTAGATTAGGGAAGAAAGTAGTCTGTCCTCCCTTTCCCCCTACTTTCTTTACAGTATCTACTTTGCATATTGTTATAGATATATCTACTACTATTAGACAGGTAGTTATTGTAATTGCCTTAATTTCCTTAGTAGGTAGTTATTGTAATTGCCTTAATTTCCTTAGTTTAGGTTGTTGCGCTACTAGTTGTGTAAGGGCAGGCAATTGTTAACCTTAGTTACAACACGTGCTTTAGAGTTATCTCTTAATTCTATCTAAAGCTTATATAGCTTAACATTAATGCTAATTACTTTATTAGCTAGTTTGTTTAAGGTGTTAGTACTAGCGCTAGTATATATTAGTTCTTCCTTAACTTTAGGCTTAAGGCCTTATTTAAACATAGTTATTAATATAGTGTTGTCCTATTCTATATTAGTAGTAAGTTATTAGAACTCTGTAGCGTAGTTAGCTGCAGACTAATTTTGTTTAATACGTTAGATATTATAATATGTAATAGCTAGTTTGTTTAAGACTCTAAAGATTAGTTTAACTATCTTCTTAAACTTATTAAAGTTGTTAAACTAGACTAAGATTTTATTAAGATATTTATCTAACATAGCCTTCTAAAGGAAAGGCTTAATCTATTTAAAAGCGTTGCTATATATATAACTTGCAGCTAGTATAACACGCTTATTATCTAGGATCTTGCTTTCTTAAAACTTAAAGAACAAGTTAAACTAGAAGAGCTAGTTATTAAGCTTGCTTTGTTTGCTATTGTAGGTGTTAGGCTTAGTAACATTTATAGTGCTAAATGTTGTAAGGGCATCTATGTTAATGTTGTCTAAGCAAAAGCTGCTAGAGGTAGCACAGGTTCTTAAAGTACTTATCTTAGGGGTGTTTAAAATGTTAAGTTTTACACTTTAGACAAAGTCTATAAGTAATTGTTTAATTAGGTCTTAAGGATAAATACAAGAGCAGAGAACTAGGAGAGGTAGTAAGTAGTATGCGTCTAGGACCTTAGCTACTTAGGTTGTAAGAAAAAGTATAGAATAGACTATCTGTTTTGCAAGCAGGGTTAAGATATTCTAATAACAAAGTTAATTAACAAGGTTAAACACAAACTATAAGGGTTGTGTTCCTTTATACTATATACTTTAATAATAGTAGTAGTAATACAGACTAATTAGTGTTGTGCATCCTCTAATCGCACTAAGCACTAATTATACTAATTACTAATTATACTAATTACTAATTATACTAATTACTAATTATACTAATTGCGCTAAGCCCTAATTAAGTCACGTGTCCCCTTAGTCCCTTGCTAAGTGCTAACACTGTAATTGTTGCTTACTTATGTTTATTCTGTTGTTATAATTACTATGCCGCAGCTACTGTAATTAGGCGAATCCTTTCTGTGTTCTGTAGATTGTAACAGCAGGATTCCTTATTCTATTTGTACTAAAGAAAGACAGTAAACTATAGCTTTACGTTAACTACTAAAAGCTTTACAACATTACTATTAAGAATTAGTATCTACTACCTAATATAACAGAACTATAACACTAGTTATTAGAAGTAAAGTTCTTTACTATACTTAACCTACGCAGAGTGTACAACCTAATACACATAAAGAAAGGTAAAGAATAAAAAACAGCGTTTAGAACCTGTTATAGACATGTTAAGTATATAGTTATACTATTTAGGCTAACTAATATACTAGCAGTATGTTAGGCTCTTATTAATAATATACTGTAAGCACACCTAGATATTACTATAGTAGCCTACCTTAACAACATCCTAGTGTATAGCAAGACACTAGAGGAACATAAGGTCTATATAGAATAAGTGTTAGAATGCTTAGCAAAAGCAGACCTTAGGCTAAAGCTAGAGAAGTGTAAATAGCATAAGGACAAAGTAGAGTTCCTTAGCTATATTATAGAAAGGTATAGAGTTAAGATAGGCAAATTAAAGATATAGGTAATAAAGGATTAGCTAACACCTAAGACTATTAAGACTATTTAAGAGTTTCTTAGGTTTATTAACTTTAACTATTACTTTATTAAAGATTACTCCTTTAAAGCCTTACTGCTTACTAAGCTTACACAGAAGAATGTACTATTTAAGTAAAAATAAGCGCAGAAAGATGTATTTTAATTACTTAAGCAAGTTTGTGTAGAGCTACCTATAATAATTAGATTTAAGAGTAGAAAGCTGCTTTAACTTAAAACTAATGCTTTAGATTTAGTATTAGGAGTATACACAACTTAAGAACAAGATAGCTTATAGCACTTAATTACCTACTACTTATGCAAGTTTATAGGACTTAAAGAACGCTATAATGTGTATAACAAAGAACTCTTAGCAATTATATTAGCCCTAGAATATTAGTAAGTTTATGTAAAAAGTTGCTTAGACCTTACTATATATACAGATTACAAGAATCTAGTACAGTTTACTACAACTAAGGTACTTAATTAGAGATAGGTTTAATAGGCTAAACTTCTAGAATAATATAAGTTTAAGATCCTATACACACTAAAAAAAAATAATAGCAGAGCTAACGCACTTAGTTAACAACACAACTTTATAGGAACTAAGACAATTAACAAACACACTATACTTAGAGTTAATAAGAATAGATTGTTAGGACTATTACAGCAGCTTAACAATATAATTTAGGTTTAAGCAGAATAGCGTATTCTGTTAGAAGTACTAGAGGAATTACAAAAGGAAATTATAGCTAGTTACTAAACTTACTATAATAACCTGCTTTATAGACACCTTAGTATTATAAAAACAATAGAACTTATTAAAAGACATTACAAGTTCCTAAACATAAAAAAGAAGGTTCCTAAGTATATAAAAGATTGTATAGATTACTAGAGGAATAAACACAGTATACACACTAAATACAAAGAGGTATAGGCAATAGAGCTACTAATAGCTCTTTAAACAAACATTATAATAGATTTTGTTACATAGTTACCTACCTCTAAGAACCTTGTTACAGGATACAGCTACAACTTAATCTTTGTTATAGTAGACAGATTTACAAAAGCTGTAGAAATAATACCCTTCTAACATAGCTATACTACAGAGCAGCTTACTTAAGAATTTCTAGACTAAGTTGTTAGGCATTACAGCATTTCTAAATTAATTATTAGTAATAGAGACAAGCTCTTTATGTTAAACTATTAGACTACGCTGTTAGCAGCTACTAGTACTAAGAAGAAGCTATCTACAGCTTATTATCTGCAAACAGACAGATAGATAGAACATACAAACTAGACTATAGAAACATTTCTACAAATATATAGCAACTAGCAACAAGACAACTAGGTTTTGCTGTTACCTATAGCACAGATTATATACAACAATAAGTTATTAGAAGTAACTAGTGCAACGCTGTTTTTCTTAAATTATAAGAGACACCTAAATCTCTTTACTAGAGTACTAGATACACTAGTACAAATAGAATTAGCACTTTTCTTGGTTTAAAAACTAAAAGAAGTATATAAGAAAACGCTAGAAAACATTAGCAAGGCTTAAGAACAAGTAATCTTATATGTTAACTAGAAACAAAAAATAGTACCTTAGCTAAAAGAGGGAGATAAAGTCTATCTCCTTACAAAAAATCTTTAAACGCAAAGACCAACAAAAAAACTAGATTACATTAAAGTTAGACTATTTTTTATTTCTAAGCAGATAAGCCTAGTTAACTATAGACTTACTTTGCCTAAGGATGCAAAGATCTATCTAGTATTCTACATATCTATAGTAGAACTAGCTAACCCTAGAACGCTAGTTTAGAAGGACTTCTACTATTAGGTTAATATTAATAACAAGTAGGAGGTTAAAAAAATAATATAATATTATAATATTAGCAATAGTAACAAATACCTAGTTAAATAGTTAGGATATCTGTAATTAGAAAATACTTAGGAACCTATAACTTACCTTACAAACTGCTAATAGCTGTTACGCTAGTATTACTAACATTAGGATCTAATAGTAGAGGGTATGCTCCCTAGTTAAGACTAAGCAACCTAGGCATTAACCTGTTCTTAAGCATAGTAACATTATTAAGCATTACCTCTTATTACTTTAGCTACTTAATATCTTTAATAAATTACGCGTTTGCGTTAAAGAACTGTTATTTATAATACTTTTAAAAGTTCTTTTACTTATATATGCAATCTAACTTTGCGCGCGCTGCCTAAAGAGTAGCTATTACTACTTCTTCTACTTTAGCAGCTTTGTCTTTTATTTATTCTAACTGCAACATTTTATTATTAATTTTAGTAAAATCTAGAATAGAGAGATCTACTAGTTTACATTTCTATATACTGTTGTATTTGCAATTACTACACTTCTTATGCAGTAATAACATCTTATAAGGCTTTCTCTTCTTAGCGCAGTACTTGTAGGCAACTATAGCAAGATATCTAATATAGTTTATTTAGGTTCTAGTTGTGTGTCTTGCTTAGGTACTCTTAGAAACTATTAGTTAATTTATAAGGACATAAATTGTAGAGAAGGAGGATAGTGTTATAATCTAGAAAAGAGACTGCAGGGTTAGAAGGTTATTACTAATAACGTAATGTAGATTAGTAGAACGCCTAGTCTTAGTTATATGCAGTCCTATAAATTCTTATACACAGTTAAGAGCTAAGACTGTAGAACAGCAGTTATATAACAACCTACAATTTCTATAAAAGTCCTACAGTTCTTATAAGGCCCCTTATAGAACTTAATAGAAAACTATAAAACAGTATAAAATAGTAGTAGTATATAGTATGTAGGAACACAACTCTTATAGTTTGTGTTTAACCTTGTTAATTAACTTTGTTATTAGAATATCTTAACCCTGCTTACAAAATAGATAGTCGACTCTATACTCTTCCTAGCAACCTAAGTAGCTAAGGTCCTAGACATATACTACTTACTTCTTCTAGTTCCCTGCTCTTGTATTTATCCCTAAGACCTAATTAAACAATTACTTACAGACTTTGTCTAAAGTGTAAAACTTAATACTTTACTACGCTAAGAAACTCTTAAAGAATAAAGCCCTAAGCAGCGTTTCTTGTTCTAATACACAAAGGCAAGCTTATACTTATAACATTAGTACTGCTTAAAATGTAGATTTACTTTCTATGTTTATATCTATTAGCTTGTACTATAGCTTAATGTTGTTTAGTAGTAGAAAGAGATTTTTCTTAAAGATTAGCTATTCTGCTCTTCTTCTAATATAATACACGGCGATATATACGCACCTACTTAAATTTAGAACATTAACTTTATTAACACAGACTACTAATATAGGTAGATAAATAATTAGCTAATTAACAGGCGAGCTAATTACTTATAAACCTTCTAAAAAACATAAAAACTACACCTCTATATCTTAACAACTACCTTATGGAATTGTTTAAAAATTAAAATTCTCTGCTGCATATATATAAATACTCTGTTTCTAAACTTATAGATTGTAGTCTCTTATATTAAGAAAGTTATTAGGAGAAAACATAAAATGTCTGTGCGTTTCTAAGTATCTTATGCTATAGCGTAGCTATAGTTCTATTAGTCTAGAAAAAGAGTATTTATATACATACAGCAGAGTTTATTAATTTTTAGACAATTCTATAAAGTAGTTGTTAAGATATAGGAGTGTAGTTTTTGTGTTCTTTAGTAAGTTTTTAGGTAATTAGCTTGCCTTTTAATTAGCTTGCCTGTAGGGTATATTATTATGTTTTATTCTATCTACTGTTACTCAACTTATTAATCTACTATTAGCTAGGTATAGCTAGTTAATTAGAATCTATTGCTTGTAAATAATGTACTTAGATTGTAGTATTGCAAAGCTGTTACAAATTTAGAGTAGGTGCATATGTATTGCTAGGCACTAATAAGATAATTGCGAAGTAAATAAAGATTGCTTAGCTACAGTTACAATTCTACAAAAGAACACCAACACATCGCCTAGGGAGCCTAATCTGCGTCATGGGAGATTCTTGCCCAAGGCCAATGAAGATAAGTCATCAGCGCTGATCACCAAGTAAACAGACACAGATTAGAACCGAAGAGTGACAGGCTTCTGTGCGAGATAAGGGCAACGCACGACTGCTCGTTTTGAGGTGACCAGAATCAGGCAGGGGCTTGTCTGAACGGTTCGGGAGTGTTTTGCACTAGCAAGGATTCCCCAGCGTGTCAGAGACAGAGGAGCCGCATGGACAAAGTGTAGGGGCCCAATAGTATTGTACTTGCTTCCAGAAGCCGCGGAAATAAGCGCCAAGAAACTGCGCATTGCCACACGTGCTCGAACCAAAACTTCGAAATCCTGGAATAGCGTATAACACCCATTTCCATCGTTCACCAGATCGTTTTTGAACAACGCCATTTTTCGAAAACTGGGATGCGGACGTAATGTTTCTACATACTCCCCACAGCCGTGATTGCCAATCTGTACCAGGTCGTGAGATCAGAAGCGCAGTCTTCATCAGTTGGAGGGTAGTAATTTTGGCCAATCTAACAGTGATTCACTCAAGCTCCACAATGAAACAATTTCTATTGTACTGTGTAACCAACACCACTCTAACCAAAAGACCGATCCTACCAGATGTGCACTTCCACTTGCCGCCCTCTTTCTCCTAGTAGCGGCGCACAACATCTCCCCCGGTGTAGCCTCAGCAGATCACAAAAGACAAACAGTTTCACAGAACACAGCCACGCTGCTGTGTAACAGCACGCTTAATTGGTGGCCACAGAGCAACAACATATTCCAGATGTAGGATTCAATAACCACCTTAGTACGCAAGATCCAACAGTCATAAACAATTTCTGCGTTGTTGCGCTCTTTTATCCTCCCACAGCTATCGGCAACCGCATTCCTACGCTATCATGTCTTGGACGACTTGTTCTATACTATCAATCTCAATCTGGTCTGTTTGTCGTTGAAATTATGAATCTGCACTAACTGTCATATCCTCCCGTCGGGGATGCTTCCTCCCGTCAAGCCTATGTCTGCAACGCTGCGACCAGATTATGGGGAGATGCAAACGCTGGTAGAAGATGCAGATGTATTAACTCGCTGCTTGTCATAGTATCTTTGCTCGCGTATCGTGCACATTGTCCTCAGAACTCTTCTCTCTGATTCTAAACTCCTTCAATCCCTCTGTCCGTACAGATATTCAGCGCACTGTTGAGCATCGCTGTCTTTTCCCTAATGACCATTCGCGATCGATACAAGCGCATCACGCGTGCCGCATCTACTTCCAGTAATCGGGCGAGTCTCTTCATTCGAGGCGTCAGACGCCCTGCACGCGAACTGCAACTTCAATCAGGTGAACGATCCAGAAGCCAACTCAGCTTCATCACCAGGGCCGTTCCAGACAACGTCTCCTCTCAGCCGCAACCCCACACGACGGCCTCTCTTGTCGAGGAATCGCATCAGGTCCGCCGTCGCACTGGAGCATGCTCTGAACCGACGTCAAGCCACCTCGCCGTACCAGAACGACTGTCGACTACATCTTCTGAGACTGTGATGCCTCACGATGCCCGTGAGCGGACCGAAATGCGCATCTGGGAGCTGTTACAGCCAATTCCTCGCCCCGCTGCCCTCAGCGAGCAAGCAGGACTCCCAGAACTGCGCATCAGCTCTGTCACCGCTGTATCAAGCTCTCCAGTCACGAAAAGTGACTTAACCGCCCAGCCTCCAATAGTCTCAGCACGCAATGCGCTCACCACAGCCATGTCAGTCTTCTTGTTCGTGTCAGGAGACAACCACTAATAGTTCAACAGCCTCTGCTTCGCTGCTATCTTGGCCATGCTCTTCCTCATGATAGTTCATGCCAGCTTCTTTGCGCAGCCTCAGTTCCTTTGTCTTACGTAGTAGTCGTCGACGCTTCTCGAGCCAGCAGTTGCGTGTCTTTTCAACCTTTGCTGTACTCATGACAATCGTTTTCGCCCCCAATGTCACGCCCATGTTCTCTGTCGATCAACTTTCACTTACGAAGAGATATAGACGGCGCCGGAGAGTGCAACGAACCGAGTAAACGGGTTTCTGATTCCACGAGGTCGGATTGAGCGAGGATTGCAGTGGAAAGACAAACTATGTAGATGTTGATGTATAATAAATAAGCAAGAATAGAGAAGTATAAGAGGCAGCGCCCTCCAGGGTGTTTGCTACCTCCTGCGCTCGAGCGCAAAGTAGTCAACGCTGAACAGCCAAAGCTCTGAATCTACGATCGTGCGTGAGAAACTCAAACCAAGCTGCAAACACAATGCAAATTAGGTCGTCGCACAGAGATGTTTGCTGGTAGCTTAGAAATGAGAAGAACTTCAAGCACGATGGTGACGTGTGACTAGGATGTAGACAACTCACAGACCGAAGCACCATTAGCTCTGGGCTGAGACGTCCTTACCTCCAAGTCAGTAAACTCACGTACGCAGATGTTTCGCTTGTCATCATCCAGATCGCTCCATGGTCCAGGTACGAGGTCATGTTGTCCGCGTTCTTCACGTTTGCCCACATGGTTGAAAGGTAGTAACAGCCGCAAGCAGAATAGCTCAGATTTGTCTGCAACGCGGTTAGATCATGAAGGGAGACGAAGCACAAGTAACAGCCTGCAGCAATTTAGCAGTCGCAGCGCAAAAGCTGTAGGAAGAACGCAATGTACGCATCACTGGTAGTGTTGATGGGGAGCGACAGAGATCTGGGAGTGCTGCAGCATTACATTTTGTTTCTCTTCTTTCTTCAAAAGCATTCTTGGCAGTTCTCTGGCTTTGTATTCTTGAAGTCGCATGTTGTGCGCTGCAGATCAGGGTATTGTGTGGCCAGAGCGACAGACGAATGATCAGCTGCACTTGACTAACTGCGACCAAAACTCACGAACTGGCATCGCAGAGACCAAGCGTAAGCTGTGTTCATGTAGCCTGGGACCTTGCCCTCGTTCGACGATCTTTTGTGGGTGATGAGCTCATGAGAATCAAGCCGGCACAGCAGCTCTTCATCAACTTGACGATTGGGGGGCAACTGCCGCAAGCAGTCACAGCGTACATGTACTAACGTTGCGGTCGCAGTGCTCAACAGCTCTTGTGACGTCCGTTTGTCAGCAGCCTTGGGCGCGCGAGGAGTGTAGAGGTGGTGAACGCGAGTGGTTTCGGCCACGTGCGAGTTGGGCCCTGCCGAGCCGGCCGCTGCCGAGCCACGCAATGCCGCCGCGCGGCCCGTTGTCGATAGACCGCAATGCATCTCAATGCGCAATGAGGAACACACAATCCAATCAACTCTCTCCTAAGCTTTGTCAGCTCTCTTCTGACCTCCAAAGCACTCCTATTGCCAGTGTTCAGCCCGCACGAGAATCAAGTCGGAGTCAAACGAACAGCAAAAGCACGGTGGCTGCCACCTTTTTCAGGTAGCTGCGGTAGGAAAGATGGGCGGTGGACAGTGAAGCCCTACTGAACGACGGCATCGCCGACAAGTCCTTGAATGTTGAGCCACCAATCTGAGAGCTCACGTCCTGGTCAAGGGATTTCGCTCGTTTAAGCATCAACTTACTTGCTTGGTGAGCAACACATGTTCAATCAAGGTCTAGAGTGACTCCCTGACTAAACCTCCCATACCCATCCAAGTATGGCTTGGCTGAGTGAAAACAAGGCCGACGAAGGCCGAACACCTTAGGCCAGCACGTCACAGGCCAAACTCGTACGGCTATGATCGACAAAGGAAACCTCTAGTGCACCATACAAAGTACATGGCGTACACGCTGCTCCCTGTTCCCGTTCTTGCGACATCTACAATTACTGTTCATGCTGCGTGTTGTACACACTGCTATCCGTGGCAGCACCCCCAGCCCCCTCCCTTCTCTCGACTCTGGGCACGGTCTTTGCCAGTTTGCTGTTTCAACCCTTCGGTAACACCAGCCAAAGCCAGTTCAAAGTTGGGCTCTCGTACATGTGACAACGGGGGCAGCGCATTGTACGAAGGAGCTAGTGTTTGGTGTTGCACCGCACGGTTCACTTCCATCTTGAGAGCCCTGTCCAGGACGAATGTTCCAAGTCGATAGACAGGAAATCAACCGAACAACAGCAGTCTTGCTGCATGATAGGCATGATACACCATCAGGAACTCTCCCAGTCTCACAGCTACCGATCGACGTCGTTTTGACGATATTCGAGCCTTCATATCTATTCTGGTAAGGTGGCCTGTGCGTCGCGACACTAAACGCTACCTAGCTCCGCAATACCTACTGTACTGGACTGGACGTGAGCGTGAAGTTGTCCGCTTACAAACCCACGGAGCCTTAAGTCGGTACGGTCTCGCCGCATCAGGGAGGCTGTGGTCGTGTGCACGGGTAATCTTAAACTTTGGGCTCAACTCGGCTTCAGCCGCAGCCGTTTGTTTCCAAACCTAGCATTATCGGCTTTACTGGAGATCCCCCATCAGGCAGTCGTCGTCGCAACTCAGCATACTACCAGTCCATAGTGACTTCCCATTATTGCAAAGCAAGCCTTCCAGAGCCCAGGATTGACGAAGAATTTCCACGTCTCTCAGTCTCCCGGCGGGTTTGAGGGTGTGTCTTGTGCTAAAAACTCATTTCAAACCCTTGGCTACGGTTGACTTCGCTAGCGATTCGGCGTATCCGAACGCAATTGTGAAGGATTGCTGCCATGGCTGGGTGTTGATCACGACGTCCACTCTCTGCATAGCAATGCGACCATATCGAAATGGTGTGACACAGTTTTGCCGGCTCTCGTCGGCCAGTACCGTACGTGCGCACCTTGCGGTGCGATCTAAATGACACTTCCAAGGCTTGGACACCTCAAATATCTTCCCAATCTGTGATAGATTACAATGGCGCATTGCACGTGGTCTTCATGGTGTCGAAGAACGCGATGTTTGCAGGACCTTGGCGTTTTGTGGAGCTCGTACGGCGATATTTCGATCTAATCTAGGTGTATTCTCACACACCAACACCGGGGTTTCGCGCCAACTCGTACGTACCACCAGTTCACTGTCGTAAGATTGCAGCTAGGCATCTTGAGCTGCTGTACAAGAGCTGTGAGTATAAAGGATGTCATGATTCCTTTCTCAAGTGCCACCAAATTTACAACGACTTACCTCGACACCCTTTCAGTCAATCGCTACATTCATTCACTTAACAGGCCCTCTTTCCATCGTTCATTATTATCAAAATGCGTTTCACATCCATCGTTTCATCCCTCACAGTGGCAGCAGGCGTCCTGGGAGCTCCCACTGGACTGAAGGCTCGCGATGTTGTTGCTCACGACTCTCTCAACCCAATTCCCACCCGAGTGCAAAGCGGAGTAGTAGGTCGTGCCATCAAAAGATTCGCCCCATTGCTCCACATTGCCCACGGTTGCCAGCCATACACCGCGGTTGACGATGCCGGCAACACTAGGTAAGCTCATCACATCATCACACCAAGCTTCGAGCATTCGTTGATCTTGCTCGCAGTGGAGGGCTCCAAGACACCGGCAACGTCAGCGCCGGGTGCCGCGACCAAAGCAAAGGTCAACTCTACGCCCGAGCAACCTGGCACAAGGGGAAGTTCGCTATCTTGTACGCGTGGTACTTCCCCAAAGACCAGCCCAACGCTGGCAACGTTGCTGGTGGCCACCGCCACGACTGGGAGAGCGTCGTCGTGTGGCTTGACAACCCAGCGAATGAGAATCCCAAGATCCTAGGCGGCGCCGCATCAGGCCACGGTTCTTACAAGACCACCGACAGCCCCAACAGGCAGGGCGACAACGTTCTGGTGGAGTACTTTACCAACTTTCCCACAAACCATGAACTCCAGTTCACCGACACTGTGGGTAAGTCGTACTGGATCAGCAACTACGATGCCATGCCCACCGCCGAAAAAGACGCCCTTGCCAGTACCACCATTTTTGGCAATGCGAACGTGCCCTTCAGGCCTGACAACTTCGAAGGAAACCTGGATAAGGCTTTTGTTTAAGCGTTGAATCTGACGGGACATGTTTCTAAGATTCATCTACACTGTCGTTACCGATTGCTGTTGTGTATGGCTGCTACTTTTATTCTTGCTTTAGAACAGACTACCTTTAGACGTGGCGATTTTCAAGGAGAATTGTATGATTTTCTAGTTACAGGGCATTCTTGACCTAACCAGCATGGTTCGACCGCAATGACCGAACAAGCAGAGAAAAACAGGAGAACTGTTTGTTCTTTACTCTACCATTTGAGGCCAGCAATAACGTGCTGGAGTTGGAGCAAAAAATCATTGGGGTTGTTTCACTAGTAGGTGACCGTACAACGGGGTACTACGGAGTTTAGAACACTGCTTTGATTACCTTGACACTACTACACTTAAATATACGCTACGATGCCCAATTAGTGGTTTACTGTTGAGCTGGGCAACCACACTGGAGGCAATATATCAATCATCGTTTAGAGGCAGCCTTCAGATCATCACGGAACAACCTACTCCCAGAGTAGGTTCTCAGGGCTTAGGAGTTTAACCTACTATCTGCGAGCAAGGAGTGAGTCGTCTATTAGAAGAGTAGAGCTACACAATGCTTCTACTTGCTAACCTTACATAGTTCTTAGTATTAATCTATCTTATACTCTTGCATCTAGCAGTACATCTTACCATAGGGCTAATAATAGTATAAATTGTGCGTATTTGTCAATTAGGACAACTCTAATGCCTGTCTTAGTAATGCATTTAAAAAATGGTAATCAAGTTTCTACAGGTGTGGAATTGAATTTTGCAGAATTAACCAGATATACAGACCAAACCATACCTAATTCTACATTTCAATCAAGATCTTAGGCGTTGTTTAAACTGGGCGGCAAGCGCATAGCTAGTCCTGCCAGGCGTCAATACGTCTGAATCAGGTACAGCATTTGTACCAGCCAAGAATGTCTTCGTAGCCAGCGCGGTGTCATGGATTGTGGTAGTCTAGACAAGCTTTACTAAGGGGAGGCGAGCGGCTAATTGAAGTTATCGGAGATGCTCCGATTGGCACCACCCTCATGTCGCGCGTTGACACCTTGCATAGAGCTAGAGATACCTATTTAATCTAATCTCGTTTCTGAAGTCCTGCTTAGGAATCTTCGTAGTTGCTCGAAATTGGTTCTGGACACTTACAGCATAGGTTGTACGCTGCTTCTGGCCCATAACATCAACCGGTAGGGGAAGATCAAGGAGGTTATAGTCAGTATGTGCGTAAGGACGCAAGCGGTACTGCTAATCAGACGGCTGTAGCTGTACTAAGCGATTGAACTAGGTAGACATGACGATACAGGCAAAACTAGAGCGTCAATAAAAGTTATCCATGTATTCAAGCACACAGAAAGAGCAACTATTTCAGAATTTGTAAGAAGGTATAGAAGGCACTCGCACCTAATATCGCGATACCAAATCAAAGTATTACATTCACAATCTTCGAGATTGTCGTGGCCGTGCGACCAATGCAACTCTCCTACACATATGGAATGGACCTACTGCTCGCATGTCCAGAGCCGAAATACAAGGAACCAAAAACCAAAGGATAGAGACTGGAAGCTTCGTTAAGGAAGCAAAGCGCTATTGTGAGGAAAAAAAGAACGTGAAGGAGAGATACAGTGGGCCGTTTATAAGCACCAAAATCAGACATGCACGTTCGTCCCAACAAGTCTTAACCCAAGTCCCGCGGTCTCTTCTGCTGCTTCTGAGTCTCCCCTGGCCATTGCGCTAGATCCTGGTGCATTGACAAGGCGCCTCTTCATACCCCTAGTTGTGGAAGACTGAGATGCGTTTCCAAAACTCAGTGAAGAGAGCTTCAGAAATCCTTGCTTTGTGTTTGCTTTGTGTCTCAAAGCGGTGTTGGAATTCATTGTCGAAGTGTCGTTGGTGGAACTTGCTGCATAGCTAATTGTGGTATATGCACAGGTACCAGCTGCCAGGGTGGTGCTGCAACGAGGACTTTCCGTTGGAGATGGAATCCAAGGTGAGGTCCAGGAGACTTTTTGCAAGGAACTTGATGCGCTAGACCCGTTCGTGAAGGGAGTAGTCGAGGGTGTTGTGCATGTAATCCCTCTTCGTGGAAAACCCAACACCATCTCCAACAAGATGCGCCTGGGTAAACTCCTTCATGTCGAAAAAATTTCTACCGTATATAGAGCAACCCCTCTCCCGTTGCAGGTCAATGATCAATTTTGGGTATCCAGGGCTGTAGGTGTGAGTCTAACTGCTGTAGAAAGCTCACGAATAGCCGCGTCAAGTGCCGACCCCGGCCTCTAACTTAACTTTTTCGTAGTCGACATTGGCATTTGTGCAGTGAAGAAGTGACACACCATCCATCCTATTGTATTCCTACCAAATCTCAAGAGGATGCATTCTTCCTCCTCGCTGATAAAGGCGTGAATATGGCTAACGGTATCTCTTCCACGAATTTTACCGACGCAAGCATCTGGCCAAGGTTGCGTGACCTGGTAGGAGTCACTTATGACATGTTGCCTATAGAACAAGATGTTGCTGTCAAGGCGAATATGATGCCCCCCATCTTCCTTGTCTTCCCACTTCCCTTTGAGCAGTACTGTAGGTGACAGTATGCGATCAAGGGCCGCCTTGTTTGCTGTAGCTGTGGTTCTGCCCATCTCATTCAGCTCGTCCGCAGAGGACGGATGTTGGTGCTTCTTCACTTCAACAGAGTCGCTGATGTGACATGCCAAGTCCATTGGGAGGTCTCCAAGGGTACTAAGTTCCACGCCAAACTCTCTTTGGCGCAATGAAGGGACGACATAGATTCTTCTCCCTCAAGGTTATAGTCGTCCAGATCACTATAGTCAAGGTAACCTGCGCTGTCGTCAGAGGCCTTAAGTTCTGCGCTCTTAAGAAGCTTTCAATAGTCCTCCTTGATCTTAGAGCTCTTAGAACTCTGCTGCGTTAGTAGAAGTTAAGGTTTTGCGGCGTGAATCGCCATTGTGAATGCGATTGTTTAGGTCAGTTTGCGTGCGGTTTGTAGAAAGTTGCAGCCTGACCGTGCCTAATCTCAATTGAGGAGTTCTTTCTAAGAATAATTTGTCTTCATGGTCTCGATCATGGCGCTCTATCCTCCCTAATAGATTGCCACGTTGTGTGTATGGTGTTTGTGTGCACTTTCTGTCATTGATGCGACACATCAGCACTAAGGGAACGTTCGCACTGCGAAAATTATCCTAGCTAGCTCTAAGAGCATCGTACATCATGAAATCGAATGTCTCATCGTGAATTGCTGTGCGGCTATGCAGAGGTTGTTCAGAAGGCAGAAGTGGAGCACGCTAGTGCTAGCGTCCATCAGTCCACGTACCGCGCCGTTCGATCTTCCTTCACACCAGATTTGTTAACAAACAAATCAACTTAATTAACTTTACTAACTTAATTGTAAATTTGTAAGTCAATTGAATTAAGTTAATTTGTTTAAGTTTGTAAGCAAATAAGTGTATAAGTGTATAAAGGCTAGAAAACTTAATAAACTTAACTTGTTAGCTATACTTATAGGTAGTAAAGATTAGCTAATACAAGAGTAAAAAAAGAAAGCGCGCTTAAAAAGATTTAAACTAAAAAACCCTTATTTAAATTACTAAATAAGTAGTAGGTTAACTAAGCCTAATAATAGATATTGCGCTGTACTATACTACGTATCTAGACTATTATATTAAGTAAGTTAATTAAGTTACAAGTTACTACTTTAAATAACTAATTAAGTAAATTAAGTCTAATAGAGTAGACAAAATAACAAGTTAAGTTAAGTCTTACCTTTTAACTAGTTTAACTTGTTTGTTGACAAATCTGCTTCACACTGTCACAGCCTTTGACCTTCTAGTCCGCAACATTGCTCGATACACAAAGAAAGGAGTTTTTTCCAAGTCGCAGGTTCATTCCCCTACAGACGCCTTTCTGTGCCAAGCTGTTGCCTTCTTCGTGCTGGGTTCGCTGGTCTTTCACTTGCCATCTACTGGTCAGCGCGGCAGCCTTGCACCAACGCCGGGAGTCCACAGCCTCCCTTCACTCGTGAATTTCTTCGCTTGGGTTCTCTTGACCACTTGTAACAAGGTGTATTGTCCTCGCGCTCTGAAACCGTTACAATGCAGTCGCAATCAACTCAATCCCAAGAGGTCAACTCTGGGTCCTCCTCACGGGACTCGAACTCTTCTTCTTCTCGGTCTTCTGCATCCAAGCATTCTCCATTATCATCTTATTCTTCACGGTCACATCCCTCCAACAGCTGTTCTCACTCTCCGCAAAGCTCTCCAAGCGTACACGAAGAGGGTACGCCCACGCCCAAGCCCGAAGACACCACCCTTGAACCCATTCAAGCTCAGAACGCTCAAGCTTCGGATATTGCCCTCCTATTCCTATCTTCAGACGCATTGGCCGCATTCAACCACTACCAAGGCTTGTATCGGAAAACATCCTCAACTCACAGGTACCTTGTAGAGCTTACTGCCGACGAGTACGCAAGCCTCCAATACGCTCTGGAGCAGAACCCTTCTCTTCACGACTTCGCTCTGTCTAGTGTATACTCCCGGTGGACACCACTCAAAGATTCATAGTCCAGAGGAACAGTCTACGTCCAGATGACAACAAATGTCAACGAATTCTTCCGCAGCAGCCTCCGCGAGAGCATCTCCTGCGGACTGCGACGGATCATGGATGCCAGTTCCAACGAAGACGAGGATTCTGAGCTTGTCCAGCGCATCGATGTTATTGGGCAGCCCACTATCAAGCTTGAAATATTTCAACAGACACCTAATGGCGCTGACATCGAGACCTTCAGAGTTGTCCCCAACAAGGCCTTCACATTTGACAGACGCGATCTACCTCATGTTGTCATAGAGGTTGGATACTCACAAAACGAACAAGATATGACCAGCAAAGCAATAAGGTATCTAGGTGCAGAAGGAGAAGACCATATCAAGACTGTCGTTTCGATATGTCTACTGTGTGAGGACCCAAAGGCACGTTTACAGCAGGGGCCCTTGCCCAAGGAAGGTATCTACACCGTATTTAGTGCGGTTCGCAGCAACGAAGAGGCAATCATATACACTAACTGCCGAGCTTTCATGAACAAAAAGGCAATTTCGTCGTCCACAGGGATCTCCACCTGCAACTGACTAATTTCTGCCCACCCAATGAATGCAACGACGAACGCAGTATCTACATTGGCTCGATGGAGTTAGCGACCATGTTCAAGAATGGTCTGGCCGCCCAGAAGCTGAAAGACGCGCGCGAGGCGAAGAGGGCGGCGTTACGTGAGAAGTTCAAGAATGACGTTGATGCGAAGAAGCCGGTGAAAGCTGTCAAGGTGAAGTTTGCTGCCAACCCGATGGCACCGGCGGGATCTGAATTTCATAGTACCGAAATAGGTATACCGGTACGATCTGGGCCCGGCAATACATTCGATAAAGCTAATCCTGCAGTGTAGCAGCAATTGTCTGCTGTTTTTCTCAATAACCTCATATTTGGACGGCTCAGGCCAGCATCTCATACACCATCTCATGCGTTTGGTATAATCAGTTGCCTCCAGCTTACGCCTTCGCCTTGTTATTGCGACGATCAATCCACTCTGTAGTCTCATGCTACTGAGTGTCCGTCTCCTTTCTCTTTAGTTTCAAATCTTGTATTCCATTGTCGGATAGGTGGGGTTTCAAGAGCAAGGTTTTAGGAGTATCGGTAGACATCTTGCTTTTGGCTCTCGAATGTGTGAGATCTGAGATTCGGCTCTTTCATTCACACAATGCTTTACAGAATCAGTGAACTCGTTCTTCTGATCACAATATCGCGGTTGGTAGACCAGTGACAATAACAATAATGAATTTTCGTGTCGAAACTTCACCTGCCTAATGAGCCCCTGCAATCTAGAGAGACAGCGAAGGATAAGTGTAGTACGCGGTACAGGGTTGACTAAAAAGTGTAAAACACAATCGTCGTTTCCTTCGTGATGGGTTAAGGCGTCCTAGTTCGACCACGATATCTGCGAACATATTTATGACGTTGAAGATTTAGGCAGCAGTGCATAAACAACATCTTGAGCACTTTCTCACTAACTTTGCTTACCAGACCTTGCTTGATATACTCCTTGCATGTCTTTCAAGCGTGTTACCATCTAATCATCACTCTTAGCCTGCAACGAAGCCAGAACTTGCCCTTTAGCTTGAAGCTCGACACTCCTAAGGACGGTGTAACATATGTCCCTCAGCTGTGACAATGCGCTGGCTCAACCTGCAGTCTTTTTGAGACTCTGACATCTCACTAGATCCAAATAGAATCAGAGGGAAGTCATGACAACATATCGTCACAGCTTGAACGATCCAGTAGCATTTTTACGGCATGGCACCATGGCGGTTCAGGCATACCCACCCTGTGATAACAAAGGCCGTAACAAGTCTCACTAACTTTGATTCATCAATTCACAGCCATAGAAGTACCCAACCATATTTCAAGAAAATGTCACCAAAGTACATACAGACATGCAGTGCTATGAGTCCTTCATAGGCAGGGTTTCCCATCTAAACTGTAGCCATCCAAGGGATTGCGCCAAAACCGATTAGCAAAACTACAGAGCTGGATTCATCCAATGCACAAATCTTTTTTCGGCCCTTTCCTGCTGTTGTGCAGGCTCGAAATCCGCAGGCATCGGCACGGCCAAAATCGGCATGTTGGAAATCACGGCAACGCAACAACACAGTTGCCGCAACGGTCTTGTTGGCTGGCGAGTTCGGTCCTTCTGTCACTGCATTCGACGGAATTCGGTCAGTGCTACCAGAGTAGGTAATTTGAGATATTGGCGCGATTACACATTCTCTGTGGCCTGGGGTCTTTCACCGGCCGATTCGGTGCTTCTCTTCCTGCATTCGACAGATAATTACGAGACCTGCCTAGAAGAGTATGTTCTTGGAATCCCTTGTCATCGATCAGATACGGGTTTCCCAATTTGGTATCTCTTTGACCTTCTCGTGAGCATGACGTCGCTGATACGAATGGCTATTTGTAGCAGGCCTTGACCTGCCTGCATTATGATCGACCGTTTATCGCCAATCGTTTCCACTGGACACGGTTAGATATCTCACGTTCCCTTGTGAACTATCGAATATACTTGGTCATTTGTTTAGAATTTGGTCGAGTGAATCAATGCTGATGCTATCTATCTCCTAAAGCACGCTTTGCTATGGTCTGGTGCCGTGACAATACATTCTGCGTAACCTCTCTGTCGCCAGTGGAACCATTTCTTGTCTTCTCGTTTATTTCTTCAATTAGCTTAGAGCCTTGGTCAATGAGAAAGATCCACCTTGTTGAATCGAACACTGTACGTCCCAACGTGACTCCATGCTATCTCTTGACCGCCAAACACGTCTGTTTGGCCACATATCAGGCGACGTAAGTGGATCTTTGCATCTCCTACTCCTAAGTATGTGTTTCCCTCACCCGTATTTGTGGAGGAACCTGAACTTGCAATCTGGGGCCTGACATCTTGGCTCAACCACCTCGCACGAAGTGTTTTGAATAACAATTCTGGCACAACTCGAAACTCGCGGAGAGACGAGGAGAGAAACAAGAATAGTCTTATAGTAGCGTCGGCGCATTCAAGCTGCATCTTGCTCAAAGCACCACGTAGCGGTCCCTGTTCATGAATAGCTTGTGAAAAAACGATCGCATGTACATTGCTAATTACACAAACGAACTACTCCATCAGGAAAGTCGATCGTCCTGCCCTGCTTTACGAGTTGCAGGCCGTTACATGTCACCATGCGGCAAACACCGGCCAAGGTCCAGGCGCTACCGAGCTGTGCTAGTCGGGCTTCTTTTCCATGTCTTCATTCGCTACACTACAAACTATCATCTACCATTCATCAGACATGCTAAAACCAGAGCTGAGAAGCACCGAATTGGCTAGATGTCGCTCATTTATATTGAGAGCCAATAATTTCAATCTCGGAACTGTTCCGCTCACTCTATACATCTGCGCCAAGTCTTTCATCATGTTTCGAGAAGCAAAACGTACTCCGAGCTCCAATCGAGGAGGACAAGGCTTCTTTGTTTCTATCATGCCAATCTCACTTCCCGAGTACATAGCATTCGCCTTCGTCATTCCGTCACTTCGATCCATGAAATTCTTTGATTGTCAACGATCTTAACCATCTAGCGTTTCAAGCGGTGATGCACACACCAGTCCTGTTTGTTGACGTTCAATAGTGTGGTAGATTACCTAAATCTGCTGGTTTTTAAGCATTTACTATTCGATCACAGGGCAATGAAATGAATGAAACAATATTGGAAACCTGTGCAGGCAGTCGTCGTGATGACACGCTCTAGGTACTGTTACACACTATGCGAACACATGACGCTGATAGGTAATAACTGCAAAGGTTGCACACCGCTGAGATTTGTGAAACGATCCCATCGCACAACGTGACGATCGGAAACAGTATCACTTTGGGTTGAGTTTACTTGTCCCGTAACGCTCGCATTCACGTTGAATGCTTGAATCAGACAGCAGAAGTGGAGCTAATTAATAAAACGAGGTGGTATTATGATGACATGGGCGCGTTTAATGAAGCCAGCCGGGGTCCTTGGGTTACAGCTCATCTGTTCATTTGGTTAAGAGCTATGTACGCCACGTTGAATTTAACTGTGTATGCGTGACGACCATTTAATAGATATTGGACAGCTCTTGTAACTTTCAAAGCTATCAGTACCGTTGACATCGATTCTTTCCTTCAAGCTGTCCTGTCGGTGGAGGGCCAATCGAAAACCGCAGCTGACACGCCGGCTTACATATCCCAAGCCCTAATTTTTGACAAGGACAGGCCATAGTGCTGCAATGAACAGATCTTCAATTGTCTCTACGCAGCAGAAAACTGCAATTAGTCGGCTTTGCTATCGGCACACAAATCTTATAGAGAAAGTAATAAAAAACAAGAGATTTAATTCTAATAGATAGAAAGCACTATCTTTAGCTACTAGGCAACTAGGAATAAAACATACTACGTTTAGCCTTTAAATAGTAAACCTATCTATGTCTAAGATGTATTGCAAATCTACATAGTACTTATAAGTAACACTGCAGTGTCCTAAAAAGCTATAATCCCTCTAGTAATTATTAGGTTTAACACGTGCAGTATAATAGGTGTTTAACAAGATAAACTATTCTTATAAGATTTATAGTGTAAGCAGTATCTAAAGATTAGATTTAAGATAGAAGCATAGATTAGATAAAAGAGAGATACTAGTTTTAGCTCTGTAGTATATTTACTAAGACCTTAGTATAGAAACCTTAAAAGTAAAATAGTACTAAATAAAAAGCTATTGGATTCTAGACTTTGTAGATTTTACAACTGCTACTACAAATACAGATTGAAGACTCTTAAGCAGTAGGCTTATTATTTTAAGAATATCTAAATTAAACATTATCTTACTTATACAGGAAATAGGTATTAACAAGGAAATATACATTAAGACTTTTGTAAGTAGTAAGCTATACTACTTAGCGTTACGGTTATTAGCAACTTTAATTAACTTAACTAGGTTGCAATGCTATTTCTTGTTGTTGTTGGAACAGGCGTCTTCTCTGCATAGATTAGATAGAAGCAGGTTTTGTTCCCTTAGACATTTTAGACAACTCTTGTTCCTATTAGCCCTAGGAGTTATGATTCCCGTCACGTTTCTAGTACGAGTCCAAACCCGTAGTGCCCATCGTTTTCCACTGTTTTTCCAAAGGGCAAGTAGGAAAACAACTCTATTGAGCAACTTCATCTGTAGCCTAGTTCTCATGTCCACGTTGCAATAATTTCTGTTCTTCTACCAAGCCGTCTTCCTCCTCTCTACAGTTGTGATAAGCGTGCTAGTTCCAACTGTTTCAAAGATGATGGTTCCAATATTTAGCAGATATGTCTGGCTTCTTGAACTCTTATAGGCCATCACTGCGCTGAGGACCAGTCTACTAGCACTGTTCAAAATGAATTCTATCACATTCAGACACTGTGGGCTCCCAGTCCATTCTGGACAAGGTGTTCCGTTACTATGTCTCCTTGTGCTCCCAATTCAATAGCAACCGCAAGTCTCAGCATGATTCGCATGCTGAAATCTCATACAATCGTCAATACTTTACATTGACTCGAGTCCTAGCTCAGAGGTCGCAGTCAAGCTGATAGTAATTTTAGCACTATTGAACGACACGTCCAGTGCTGTAAGTTCGCATTAGCAAGTCAAGATCTTTAGACATCCCCGTCACGACGCTAGAACAAGCCACGCAGGTCATTTTCAAGTCTTTCTAGACGATACTTTACACTATAACTGGATCAGGCGGGTGGGTCTAACATACCCGAATTTTCAAGAGGTAATAAAACTGGGGTCAAAGAATTGTAAAACCTGGCACTTTGAGGATAGTTAACGTTATAAGAAAACGAAGTTGCTCTAGATAGATACAGACATTTAAAAGAATAGTTCACGTAAAAAAAGCTGTTATACATTATAAGTTAAAGACACATGTTCCTTACATGAGTCTTCAACAGTAGATGACATGTGATACAGAATAGCATCACAGTTTTCACTATAAAAAAGGAGACACTTTAGAGCGAATGTAGCCATACTGCTTATGAACGGGGATCATATTGATAGGTCGTCAGCGGCGACCAACGAAGATGAGCGTTTTTTCGACGAAAAGAAGCAGTGGAGCATGGGTAACGCGGATGCGACGAGTAAAGTCCGTCAGTGTCGGGACAGAACGGAGTGCTCTATGATGCTGGAAGAACTTCGGGATTCTGCATACCAAATGAAGTAGGTTAGTTGCGGGGTGAGCGCTAAGATCTGCGCGAATCTAAATTGCCACCCGCAAGCTCGCCTAGCGTGGAACCCTTCACAACGTGACAACGTCGAATAGTAGCAGTGACAAGCCACAGAAACTAACGACGCTGAGCGCTGAACGTGTTGCGCTATAACCAATCTTCCTCTCTGCTGGGATTTGCTTCAGATTACCTCGCACAGACAGCCTTAGTATGGATGTATACGTACTAGCGATACTCGAGTGTCACTCAGAATCGAAGCAGGTGCACTAAGTAAACGTGTTAATTACGTAGCCTCGCTACAAGTTTCTACCGAGACATGTTATGTCTTAGCGATTCTTAGTATGACTGCAACGCAAATAACTACGCATAAAAGCTACAATCATGGCTGCTCAAGTCCATACTTAGTTTCATTTAGCACCCTTTGGCGTATAACAACATCATGTCTGTGTCAATTTCATCAGTCTCGTTTGAACATCACCATCAGGCTTTTGGTATCGGAGAAGCCTCGCCTCGTATTTCTTGGAGGTTCGAAGGTGATGCTCGCGACTGGGAGCAGACAGGCTACGAGATTGAGATCACACACGACGGCGTGCCCCGAATCTTCAGCGCGAACTCCTCCGAGTCGGCGCTCGTTTCCTGGCCCGATGAGCCTCTTTGCAGTTCAGAGGCAGCTACAGTAAGAGTTCGAGCCTATGGCGGTGGAGGTGCTACCAAATGGTCGAATGTTGTCTCAGTGGAGAACGCACTACTTGAAGGATATTGGGCTGGTGCAATTCCCATTGCGGCTGATAGGGAGACCGAAGTCAATACCACCCACAAGCCGATCCTTTTTCGCAAAGGGTTCGATATCAACTCCGTCGTCACGTCTGCACGGCTGTACATCACAGTTTTAGGTATCTATCAGGCCGAGATCAACGGCCAGCGAGTCGGTGATCATGTTCTCGCGCCAGGGTATATGTCATACCAGTTTTGGCACACATACGACACCTACGATGTTACAGAACTCATACAGAGAGGAAACAATGCCATTGGTGTCACTGTTGCAGAAGGCTGGTGGTCAGGTACGTCATGAACGCATTTGATGAATGCGTAATTCTAATCTGAACTAAGGGCGTTTCGGTTTCACGGGACAGCGAAACATTTATGGTGATACTATCGGACTGCTCGCACTGCTCTCTATCACCCACGAGGATGGCACCAAGCAAACAGTAAAAACCGATCTGACATAGCGTGCTAGCGCCGACAGCCCTACCATCTCAGCACAACTATATGACGGTGAGGTCTACGACTCAAGGCTGGAAATTGACGGTTGGTCTGATTCAAAATTTAATGACAGCAAGTGGCTGGTTGTAAAGCAACTCCCGGAACTAAAGGGTAAAGTCACGCCTCCAGACGGTCCACCAATGCGCAAAGTGCAGATGATCGAGCCTCGAAACGTGTTCCAATCGCCATCTGGAAAGACGCTGATCGACTTTGGCCAAAATCTGGTAGGATGGTTGCGATTGAATGTGCAGGGACTTCCAGGCACCAACATCACAATTCGACACGCGGAGGTCCTGGACGAAGGAGAGATTGGTGTCAGACCTCTACGTTCTGCTAAGGCTACTGATACCTTGATTCTCAACGGTAGAGACAATCAGGTTTGGGAACCGTCTTTCACTTACCATGGCTTTCGGTTCATCGAGGTCAATGGTTGGCCCAATTCAACTGCTCTGGACGCTGAACACCTCCACGCTGTGGTAGTCCATAGTGACATGGAACGAATAGGGCACTTCGAGTGTTCAGACAAGCTTCTCAATCGGTTCCATGAAAACGTTGTGTGGAGCATGCTTGGCAACTTCCTCAGTGTGCCGACGGACTGCCCACAGCGTGACGAGCGGTTGGGATGGACTGGAGATGCGCATGCTTTCATGCCTACTTCTAACTACCTATACGACACTTCCGGCTTCTGGCGTAGCTGGCTGAAAGATTTGTGGTCAGAGACCAGCACTGGAGGCCTCAACTCGGTGCCGCGTTTTGTGCCAACGCTCGACCCTAACTTTGCAGCCAACGGCAGCAACAATTTTAGAACACCGACTGCCATTTGGGGAGATGTTATCGTTGGCAATCCGTGGGCACTCTATCAATCCACCGGCGATAAGCGAATGCTCGAAGAACAGTATGTCGGTGCACGTGCCTGGATTGACTCTGGTGTCCCTCGCAACGAAGCAGGACTCTGGAACAGGTCTACTTTCCAGTACGCAGATTGGCTGGATCCTCTATCCCCAAGTGACGATCCTGGAGCTGCAACCACCGCGAAGCACCTCGTTGCTGACGCATATCTTATCCAGATGACGCGACTTCTTTCCCACATCGGCAGCGCCCTCGACAAACCGGACGCAGCCCTCAAATACGCCTTGGATCGCGAGGACCTGATCTCTAAATTCTATTCAGCTTGGATTGAGCCATATGCTGGGCTGATCGCGAATTTAACCCAAACCGCGCTCACCCTTGGCCTGCGCTTTGACATCTTCGACGTAGCCACCCGCTCCCAAGCTGCGTCAACTCTCAATTTCATCATCTCTAATAATTCCTTTTTGATTGGCACCGGTTTCGCAGGGACCCAGCAACTCGGCTTCGCGCTTTCTAGTATCAACTCTACGTCCACATTCTATAAGATGCTGCTGCAGACCCAAGTACCGTCCTGGCTATACCAAGTTGTCATGAACGGCACGACGACATGGGAGCGTTGGGATAGCATGTTATCCGACGGCAGTATCAACCCGGGTGAAATGACGAGTTTCAATCACTATGCGTTTGGAAGTGTGGCGGATTGGATGCATCAAAAGATTGGGGGATTGGCACCGGGAGAGCCGGGGTGGAAGACAACGCTGATAGTACCGGAGCCAGGAGGCAATATCACGAGTGCAAATGCGACATACATGAGTCCATATGGATTGATAAGGAGCACGTGGAGTGTTACGGATGCGGGCTTCAAATCGGAGGTGCAGATCCCGCCGAATGCGAAGGCGGATATTGTGTTGCCGGATGGAGAAAATGAGATCAACAGAGTTGGAAGTGGGGTTCATGAGTTTGCTGTAGATGGTTATATAATGCCGGAACAAGTGGTGCTACCTTTTCGTAGCAGGACGAGTAAGCAACAATGCTATTATTCCCTTCCTACTTACACATATCTACCAGAGATCTTTAGCACAATTGAAAATATCCCAAATGGTATCAAAAACAACCCTGGTTTCGATTCTTACGGTTGCGGGAGGGAAAATGAGTTAATGTCTCGAAAACAGAGAACAGTTAGCAGCCGCATCGCAGATGCCCACCCGCAATTGAGCATTGAGGGTGGGAGTATCGGCAAAAGCTACCAGGCATCTACTCCGAAAAGCTGCCAGTGATCATTGTAACAGACCCGATCTGTTTCTATGCCTAGCTCGTCCACTACATGGATAAATCGATCACGCACAGGACCCCTGATATCAAGATGCGACACTGATCTTGGCAATTCAGGTTCACATGATTGCACAGCCTTCAACCTTGAAAGAATGAATTTTAGACCAGAGAAACTGATCTTAAGATATCATCAATGGTACCATACTTCAAGATTCAGAAGCGTGCAATCTAGCGGCGGGGTATTGCACCCTACTTCCAAATCGCTGGGGCTAGTCAGCCAGAAACTGACCCCCAAGCTCAATACCATTCATCGTCGCCCTTCAAACTGACCATCATACAGTCCTAGTCACAACTCTGTCTTACTTGCACCGCCCTTGACTTTGGAGATCTTGAAACCACCCGGTACACGGGTCTGGAAGATCTGCTCTGGATCGTACTTTGCGGCGGCACCACGGATCTTTTCAACACTCTCCGCACCATAACCTCCCAGCGGATCCTTCACAACTGTCAGAATCATGCAATTATTATGAAGGCTTTTCACGTACCTGAGAACCATCGGCATAGTTGAGGTACGTAAAATCAACAAATCCGTCCAGGCTGGCAGCATACTCTTTCATTGCTTCTCCTGAGGCCTGAAGCTTCTTTCTCGCCAGAATTTCGAGCTCTGGTGTCTTGACAGCAATGTCATATAGAAGCATGACAACATTGTCAGTCTCCTTGTCGAGACCAAGAACGTTGCCTCCTTTTGCAACGCTGTGCTCGGAAAAGCTCGTGGCGATTGCCTGAAACATGCACTGAGTAATAAAGTCCGGATCAGAGCTTTCAGCTTTCCATTCGTTCACAAACTGCTCGTGAAGTTCTACAATCTTTTTGTAGATACGAACATCATTCTTGAATGTCAGAGTATACCAAATATCGCTGTGTACTTGTCAACGAACCAACAACGAGAAGTTGGATGACAAAGATGACTTACCGATAGCCTGCTGGCTGTTCAAGTTCGTCTGTTAGCTCTTTGTGGCTTGCGATCCTCAATGTAGAAGACATAGCGTCTGGGATTGCCATCACTTGATCAAACCCGGATGGCGCTACGTTACCAGCAGTATCTTCATATGCAGCGAGGATTACGATGTCCTTCATAGCTGGCAGATAGCTCCAGAAGATGATAGAAGACCCCTCGGGATAATTGTTGACGTTGTCAGTCCACGCATGATATGCCTCAATGTGCTGTTCTCCGACCGACTTTGGGTAGACTACTGTACCACCCCACAAGTCACCAGCCTCAAAAGCCTGGACGTCAAATCTTGTGACAATGCCGAAATTGCTTCCTGAGCCCCCTTTGAGCGCTTGGAATAGATCAGTGTTGTTGTTGGTGTTCGCATTGATGACCTCTCTGAACCTTGGTTAGCTCAAGCTCGCCTTGTTATACTGGTTTCGACGCACCCAGAGGCGAGCACAATCTCGAAGTTCTTCACGTTGTCACATGCAAAGCCTTGCTGCGCGGTGTAGAATGAGTTACCGCCTCCAGTCAAGAATCCAGCTACACCGACAGTACCAGCTCGACCACCAGCTACTGTCAAACCTAGTGGATCGAGTGTTGCATAGACCTGATTCCATCGGGAGCCTGGCTGAATTGAAGCGATGTTATTTTCAGCATCGAGAGTAGTGGCATTCATGAGGCCGAGATCAACCGTCACGCCCTTTTCGATGTTGTTTGAGCCAGCCCAGGTTGTGTGGCCACCGCTACGAACTGCGAAACGCTCATCCCGGCATCCTGCATCTTCTACAAGAATTTTAACTGTCTTGCTGACTTCTTGAGTAGAATTTGGCTGGATGATACAATTGGGACTGAGTTGCGCGCTGACCGACCAATACGATGAGGTTCGGTTAAGGTATTGCTCATCGCTGGGGTACAGGACATGGGCAAACCCTGCGCGCTCGAGCGCTTTGCACTATGAAGGGACCGTTAGCCGGTACTACAGCATCGTCGTGCACCACAAATCGACCTACGCAAGTGTTGTTTGATACTGCAGACACCTCAAACGCATTTGCCAAGAAGGCAAACAGGCTCAGGAGTGGCCCAACCCGTGGAGGAGAGAGTTTCATGTTGAAATTACTTTCCTGTTCCTGTCGTTACCGAGGCGTTCGGGCTCTGGACATGCGAAGAGAGATCATGTCACTTTTGAGGGCGACTCTTCGGTAAAGCGCGACTCAAGTAGAGGTGCTAGCGGTTTCTCACAACCAAAAGCGACTGCCGAAGGATGGCGGACCTGCTTCTAGTGAAATAGGACCGGAGGAACTTACGGCCTGCAGCTACAGGGTCTTGACGCCAAACATGCATTGCCTCGGTATCGACACTGTTTTCTGCAGGAGAACGAAGTACCTGTGTGCCTGTGCCGTCGAGGGTCGGCCCGACCTTGGGGTTGATCAGCGCGGGATTCACCCCGTCGCAAACCTGTCACACACGAAGGATCTAGTGCGTGGGTCTTTTAATCTTGGCGACCAAGGCAATACTTTTCACTCGTGAGCAAACTTTTCGAGCTACCGTCTCAGAGCTCGCAATGCGTCCACTTCATCTTCGCAATATGAGTATCGACAATCAAACGGCAGCTGTACCCAGCTCGTCACACACGAAGCAAGTCCATAAGGAAGTTATTTGCTGCGAGTTCGAATCTTTGATCGATCGGTAATAGCACGAAGTGACGACTGATATTCGCAAGAAACAAGGAAACGACATGACTCTTTCTGCCAAGCGTTCTTATACGCATGGTATCTATAGGAAAGGCCTTTCAAACCGCACCAATATGTCATTCAAGTACTGGCGTTGCTCGATGGAATTGCCAAGCTCTAGTCTCTGTATCGCAATGGAGTTTCGCTAGTCGGAAACAGCACGATCTTCAACCACACTGCCCCAACAATGCGCCGCGCAATCGAGCCATACTACGGTGCTTTCTCAGGAACGGATCGCTGGTGTCCCATTCGCCGACAAGAGGACGAAGAGCGTTTCCAGCCAACGAGGAAAGTCGTTCGGCTGCTCTGCCTAGCCTCGCCCATGTCACGCGAAGGAACGTCAACAATCCAATATACATCAAAGAGTACGGTACGGTCCGATTGCACGGGATGCAAGAGACTCTCAAAGTCTACTAGTCATCATTAAGGTGACGATTTTCGTGAATGAGGAGTGACTATCAATGAACATGAAGCGGCTTGCGCTTCGTCGCACGAGTAACTGCTGAAAAGCAGCACAGTCAGCACCCCAAGTGCATACCTTCGTGGTTGCTTCACTTCCATCCTCTGAGATTGACTCTTTATCATCATGACAGATGTTAATGGAACATTGACCGTGGTGCCGCCTCCACCTGGCTACGTCGTTGACTTTAATAATCCTCAGCGTCAACTCGAGACGCGAGTATACACTGTCGTTGTAGTCGAGAACCTACTAGCGCTGGAATTCTTGCTGCAGCGTCTGTATACCAGAATCCGTCTGATGAAGCTTTTCCAGATTGAAGATGGTAAGGTTTTGTTATGATTATATTTTGGAAGCTTCGCTAAAGCAGCTCAGGTGCCGTACTCGCAGCGTGGGTTTTCTCTATTGGGACCCAAGCGATCCTCCTAGTTGGGTGGTTGCAGGGAGTGATGGGCGTACACGCATGGGAGATATCTCTCGAAGACTACGGTCTCTACTCTCGACTTGTTCTCGCTGCTCCACTGGTGTACGCACTGTGCACAGCGTGCGCCAAAGCTTCACTGTGTCTGTTCTATGGCCGCCTCAGTCCCAGCGTCTTTTTCCAAGTCGCCGTTAAAGCTACTTTGTTTCTCATTGTAGGAGTGTATACCGGAATTTTTTTTAGCCTGTTATTCGCTTGTCGGCCTGTCTCTGCAAGTTGGGATCCCCTTCTCGCGCCTATTGCCAAGTGTGTCAACCGAGGCGCGATTTACATCACGACCGCAGTCATTGGCATTGCTACAGATGTAATACTTCTGGGGCTGCCTATACCTACGATATGGAAACTTCAGATGCCGGTAAAGCAGAAGATCGGCCTCACAGGCATGTTTGTCATCGGTTCTATGTAAGAGCGGATCCGAAGAACTCAAGTTCCGTGCCAGTACCAAACTGACAATCAAAGCACCATCGTCACATCCGTTATCCGCTTGGTTGTCCTCCTACCTGCTTTGACATCCGTGGATCAGACTTGGGTCATTGGGGAGGGGACGTTATGGATGTAGGTACTCTTTGTGTTGAGCGAGTTGATTCTACTAACGTGTAGCGTTACAGCTTCGTGGAGTCCAATCTCCTGGTCATCTGCTGTTGTCTGCCAACACTTCGCCGCTTCTTTAGACATGTCTCCCCACGGTTCATTGGCGAATATATCGATGAGCCATCGCGCAAAGAGAGTGACGGTCCAAAGCCTCGCACATGGGGAAGCTTAGGCAGCAGACCAAAGCGAAACTTCGACACCCTCATGAACACAGTCGACGAGCCCGAGGATGTAAAAGACATACCGTTGGAGCTTCGAGGGGATAGGAAGAAGCTCAGTCAATGCGAGACCACGATTGCAGTCGGAGCTATGAAGGGAGACGATGACAGCGAGGAAGCAATCCTGTTTGAGAGAACAGTGCATGTTGCGTACGAGAGTGCCAAATCCACGCGTAGTCAGCGGTCAAGGTAGTCATAATGGCAAGCTATTGTCAATGCAGCGCCGGCGCTAGAACTGCTATACTGTAGAGGCAACCATTTCCTAGAGCATAGATGAAATGTGGGCTCTCATGCCCGAGATATTTCATGATCGGAATATTGCAGATCGGCGAACACCATTGGAATGTTCATATCTTATAAAACAAGACTTTGCACTCTTTGCTGTCACCTCAAGGATGTTCGCTCGAACTAAATCTCACAGATCTGGCGGTCATGCTTGATATAGTCTGTATGCTAACACACTCAGTCTGCCACATGTTTTATTTGCGGCGTGTCAGAATGAGTGTCCCTTCAGCTCAAATCAAAGAGAGGGGCTCGAACCGCAGTATCCTTCCCATCACGTGATTGGAGAACTATTGAGGCTGCGCACAGTTTAGAGCATCAGACGGCAATCATGGCTAACGAGATTTTCTCAGCCCACAGTAAAAGCAGCCCTTTCGATCCCTCGAAGAAGCTCCATACTGAGCCCAGATTAGGTACGGCTGTTTGCTTGTTTACTCGTAATTTAAACAATTTTGTGCCGTTCTTGCTAGTCGGAACAGCCTCAAGGTGTTAACATGTGTTTCCTTACTTCGCACATTTATTCAAGCTTAAAGCACCAGGGTAGCAGCACATATCGACACGGCGACACAATTATGCACTTAGGTTCATAGCAGCTTTCGTGTGTTTTTTAATCTTTGCAGCGAAAGATCAGGCCAGGCATTCATGTGTCTTTTTAGCCGGTCGTCCACACAAGCAATGCGGAGCACAAGTCCAACATTGAGTTTGAAGTGCTTCATAGAGAATGATAAAAAAAATCAACTAAATTGATACAGTAATACTTCCCATTGCAGCGTCCTCAGCACATGTTTTATGATTCTCCATGGGTAGCCAACCATTGGTAGTTGTCCGCTTGTCTCGCACGTACTGTGTCAAAATATACTCCTAATATCGAGTAGCTGATACTGCAAGAACTCCTTCCCGATATCACAAGGAGAGTATCAAGTGCCCAACTGCACGTCGTGGTCGTCATCTATCTTCACGAGCTGGGTCCTCTTTTCGAAGAAACTGCTTTTACTTACACTACAGCATAAGTACCAAGTCCCCAATCTGCTACATATGCAACACGATGGTGATGGTACCTCTTGAGCTGCCGTAGAGTTCATGTCGCTATCAAGGGCGATAGAAACCCGCCTCCGGGAAGTAGGATAGTTCATATCTTCAAGCGAGAAGCCAACAAGACCAGAGCGAGTTTCATCCTGGAACTGATAGCGACGGGTCTGACTGCAGTGCAACGACCTGGGTCATAGCCGGATATCACGCCGTGAGAAGTGGTAAAAGTAGACGACAAAGTACAGGGCTGCAATAGTGATACCAACTGAGCATGGACTCAAGGAAACTGAGGAGGCAAAGAAAATGGAGGGGGGCGGGTCTCGTCAGCAAGCAAGCTTCGCTAGACACAGACAGATTGTGCGATCTCAAGCACGACATTGCAGAACGAATGTTATCCTCCGAACTGGCTTACAGCAGAAGGTTTAGAGGTTTCTGAGCCTAAAAAGCTTCAAGATAGAGTATGAGGATCAGCAATGTGTCGTTGAGGGCAACGAAAACGAAATTCGAAAGCAAGGCCGGATTCGACAACAAAGAGACGGCCACTGTAGAGTTTACTGGTCTGGGTGAGGAGAAACTGACCAAGCTTTGTATCGAGACTTCGGGCAGTACGCTCATGGCAGGGAGTCAAAGGTCTGACCTTGAGAGAAGAGCAGAGCAATGATCTGGGGCATCTCTTGGACAATGTCATCACCAATAGGGTTTCGGAGAAGGCCATGTTACGGAGGAAAATGGCCGCGAGGGGGTTCGACGGTAAGAAAATCATCGGAAAAGGAGAAGATGAGGTGTCTCAAACACGTAAACACTAGTGACATAAGAGCAGAGCTGAGCTAAATAAAAGAAGACAAGCATAATATTGATTTTTTGTTGATGAATGAGCTGACGACTGGGTGAATGATCGATGCAAGGTGCTCAGTCGCAGAAAAGAGCAAAAAGTGGATCTTTGTCAAAGAGAAGGGCAGAGCATTTCCTACAGGTTCGGCGAGCTTGTATTTCATTCGATCCTGCAAGTAACACCGAACGTAGCCAGGAATGATTGAGATTGTAGACACTTGATCCATCACATGTCAGCAAGAGCAGAAACCTTTTCGACATTGAGAAACACTTGGCTTTCCTAAATATTGTTTTGGTATACTTGATCATCCTGCATGTTTGACCAGCGAGCTCGTCGATTCGCCATCGCTGTATGCGATAAAGCGCGCGGTATTGCTCACGGCTACCTTTATGACGAAGCTGACTCGTGCATTACGTTCACACAGAGCATCGACGGGAGTTCTTAACAGTCGGTTCAGGTTACAGACAGCAAGAAATGTTGATGATGACGAGATAGGTGAGGAAGACACTGAGGCGGGAGAAAGGGACGCGCATTAAGGGCAACATTCTCAAATCTGAGACCCGAGTTGGAGCGTGTCCGAGGAAGCGTGTCCGACAGAGGAGCAAGACAAGCTAGTGCGCGAGCCGCACAGGACCCGCAGTATCAGGACGATATTCACTGCAAAGAAAGAGCCTGCACACAAGCCACTCTACACCTGCTCGGATCCACCTGCCATGCTGTACTGGGACGTCACTGTCACGCCATTGACCAAGAAGCGGAAGGGCAATTTCCAGGGCCCCACAAGTGAAGTCTTGAACAAGTCGCTGTTTACTGGCGGCACCACTGTGCCAATCTCCTCATCCTCGCCAAGTGCTGGTACATTCGATGCTCACTCTTCCGCTTTCTTGGTTTGTGCTAACTTCTCCAGGCGTAGCACTCGAAGATGACTCCACAACGGCTACCCACAACAAGAAGTCTTGCCCTGCAAAAGATTTCTCATCACCCTAGCTCTCTCGCAACGCGACGCCGACATCGAAAGCACCGATTCTTCACGTCTACCATGTTTCTCTATCTATGCGCCACAACCCCGGAATGGCACCTCAGTCGGGTATAGTACCATGGCGCATGCGAGCTGTTTGTCGTGCACAGGAAGGACTGGAAACAGTGTTTTGGATACTACCTAGTATACGAGGTACATGTAAGGCTGAAGAAGGCGCTTCAACGCCTAATCTGTGTACACAGGGGTATATAAAACCGTCTGAGCATTTCGATCCAATGTGTTCATGTAAAATTTGTCGTTTCTTTGCAGTTACCTTTCTGTAGCACAGCCCTCGGTCATTCTTCTTATGCATCCTCCAGCAGTTTTTCCGGTATCGATTCCGTGAACTCCTTGTCAGATATTCATTCCTACCTATTCTTTCATGAGAAATGTGCCCTCGCTTATGCATTCTGAGCGACCACCCGTTTAAGGATGGCTGAGTTCCTACACAGCACTTCAAATCTGACGCCCCAGTTTACTAATAGTGGTCTGGTATACAAAGATAGCTGATTAGACACTACCCCGCAGCCTTACACCTTCTAGTAACATGGCAAGCCTCCACTGTCTGTAGCATCCCCTCCGATATTCCGCTCGTACCCCATATCTAGTCCCACCACAAGCTCACCGCCTTATCCAATTAAGCACTAAACCATGTTACCAAAAATACCAACAACCATCTCTCACTCCATCACAGTCCTCTTTGCCCTTGAGCCCCACGGCTTTGGTCTTCCACTCTTGCCTACTTTCGTCCCCCCACCCATCCGTCCATGCGTCTAACAGCACCCAGCATGCTCTCTGCCACCAAATCTGCACCTCTTTTCGCCCTTTCTGTACGTAACACACCGTCTTCCATCTGCAAGTAGACGCGCCACGTGGTCATTAACCCAGTGCAGCTCGTTGAACAAAGCTTCAGAAAGCCTTGTACTAAGAGAGCGAATCTCTTCGACTATTTCCTTGAAGATTGCTTGAGGTCTTTCTTGTCGTACCGCGAGACCAGTATGTAGAATTTCCAGGGGTTTTATCTCAGGATCTTGAGCAGCATGTCCCTGCGCAGTACTAACCAGACTGAGGCTAACATGAACTGTCAGTCCTTGAGGCTGGGCAGAGAACGAGATCATGGGTACTGTGCTTTTGCGCAATCACAGCTTTTATGAATGGCATCATGAGGATTTTCCACACCACTACTAGTGATGAGTAAAGACCTCCGTAGCAACGGTCTATTGTTCTTTTCGCAACATTGACAATTCATGAAGAAGATGGCACCAACAAAAGTAGCTGTATTCTGGCTACTTCATTCCATAATGGATACCACGGTTCAGCCAAATTCATGCAAAGATATGAATAAACACAAACGACAGGTACTTTACACCGCCCCCCGCAGCCTCGAACCGAATAGAGTATCTAAGTATTCCAACATCTTCTCAAGCATATCAAACTCAAACTCCACGACACTCCCCACTAATTCTATCTGTTTGACACCCAACCTCCTTTCATCCTCCAGCAAACGGACAGCTTCTAGAATCTTCGCGCATTCCACCCCTTCATCAACGGGCAAGTACCGCTTACATACAAGTATAAGCCTCAACAAACAAAGATCACGGGGTTCTAGCACAGTGCAGATCTTTGTCAACTGCTTGCAAATGAAATCCCGCGTTATGGGTCCACACGGGGGCATAGCATTCCATCTTGTGCGCGGGTTTATGGGGTGCAGGTTGCCGACATAGCCGTACTCGGTATATTCGGAGAGGCTGAAGCGACAAGGGCGTATGGCTTTTGCTCGGTTTGAGAGGATTTGCTTGTCGAAGTCGCGGGCCATGCGAAGAACGATCCTATCATTGTCGGAGGTGTGAGATGCTCGCATGGAGGCTCGCTCTAGTGTCTTGTTGGATGGGTTTGAGAAGGAGGATTGGGTCATAGCCCTTGCTTGCTCGCGGGAATTAATAGAGTCTCGTCTGTCTTCTAGTATCACCCCTCTGTATGTCCTGTCGGGAGTGATGTTAGCCTTAATATGTTGGAGGTGTGTGTAATCCGTGTTTGATAAACAGACAAATTTCAATTGAGGTTTTTGAGCTCTTGGGGTTTTCCGAAAACGAACAGAGGTTCAAAGGAAAGAGAGACAAACAACACAATGACGAAAACAAAACTACTCTGACGTCATGAACAGTGATGGCCATAAGCTGTCACAGCCCCACAATGCTCCTAAATAGTCATTGCAGACACTTAAGTTGCAGGTCTTACATTCTACATCAAAATTTTGGCAATCGAGCACGCCTAACTAAGGTCGCATTTTCCAGGCCCTGTTTTTGAGAGGTTTGGCCCCAAGAAACAAATAATTGGCAACCTAACATTGACCCGTCATTGTAGTGAGCGTGGGTGACAACATATCTTTATGAAAGAAAGCACCTAAATTCTAGCCATCTTCGTGCTTGCTTAAGATAACTGGGGGGAGGTCACGATATCTGTTCTAAAGGGACCTGTAAAATAGCTCTCATATGACCGGTTTGGCTGTGAGACAAGGGTGCGATCTTTCAGTTCGAGGCTCGGGTTCATGTTGCGATCGTGCAGGATTGCTGCTCATCGAGTATGGCAGTGCAAATTTATTTTAAGTACGTCGTTAGGAAAACGTTTCATGCGCTGCTCTGTTACTAAAACAAATGAAAATAGAGTGGAGCAAATAAAAATGAATTGAAGCACTATCAGACATACGCGAAGTCTTTCCCTTTTTTTTCTCGATGTCTGTCGAGGTGAAAGGCGACCAACCTCCACTTCCTCTAACCCAAGACAGTTATTCGCCAGGGCTCACACGTTTTGCGGTATACACGGATCTTGGTCGCTGTCACCTCGAAGGGTGGTGATCCGTGTTGCGCCTGCCTGAAATGCACAAGCGACTCCTTACGAGACAGAAGACTGAGCATTACTCTCCATCTCACTTAGCGCTCATGCTCAACTACCGCGTTGAGATTTTGTCGCCTCACACGATGGCGCAAGAAGTACGTTACTCGACTATGGCACCAAGACAGCCAGCGCATCTAGCCAGCAAGTTTGCCGCCACTCCAGTCAACGGAGTAAAGAAGAACACCAGCGCAAGGAATGCTGGAATGGGAATGGTTAAGGCAGCTTGGCGTTGGCTTCGTGGCACCAGTACTTCAGCTGCACCGCGGGTTTGTATAAAATGATTGGCTGATAATAAAAGATAGTCCACGCGATGAAGGCTTTGTCGAGGTGTCGCGCGCTGATGCCGAGCAAGACGAGAGTGATCACTTGAGCGATCGAATGAGGGACGAGGAAGATGGTTTTCGAACTTGGAGGTGAGGGCATGCAACGTTTTGTTGTATGAGAAGCTACGACGGTGGCTAGCGTGGAAAAAGAGAAAGAAATGCTACGAACCTAACGGCCGGCATTGTTAGATCGCATGATTAGGGGACCAACAGCTTCACATCATCAGTCGTCTCGAACTATGCAATGCGTAACCCATGAGTGACAGCGGTAGTTTATGTGAGGATTGGCTGTAGGAACCTTCACCCCGTTTGCCTGAGGTTCTTTTTGATGTGACCATGCTGACGCGGTGACCTCGAAGCCCAAAGCTTCCGGCTAGTTCTGTCGGCAGTTGTTGAAGAATGATGTTTGGATAGTTGCCGCCATACTTGCCTCACTCCAATCTGATTGAAGACTTTGTTGCTGAATAAGAGGTTTTCGCTGAACCCAGCTGTAGTGGGTACGAAGAAAATGCAGGAGTGAGTTTAGCGAATCGATAAGATGACCTATTCGATACAGAGAAATCAAGAGATTGGAATTTTGGAGCCAGCCATGAACGAGACATCAGGCTCTTCGATACGAGATTAAGTCCTCTTCAGGTACCTTTCATGAATGATAAAATCCTAACAAGAGACTTTGATGCAAAAACCAACTACGGCCAGTGGATGATGGCTTCGTGTCGTGCAGACGAGCAGGTTTGGACCGGAATTGCACAGGCTGCGTCTGGTACTCGGGAGGCGGATGGACAGTAGACCTGTGCCTTGAGATGACCATACCGTAAATACGACCGTGTTCACAGGAGAATGTAAACGGAGAAGATGACTAGATATGAGAGCGTGCAAGACTATGCTATCTAACATCGTGACTACATGATCCAACGTTACAACAGACTACACATCAAGTGCGCTCGCGAGCACTCAAGACCCTCCACCTCGTTCCCACTCCTGCATAACCACCCTTCCCAACTCTGCGCATCCAGCTCCCTCTCGCCCACTTGACGCACCGCCACTGTGGGGCTTTCATTGTGCACTCACATGCGCAATTTTCCCAGGCCGCCAATCTCTTCAATCTTAGCGATTCCAGCATGTTCCATGAGTCCAATCTTACCTTTTCCAGCATGCCCAGCCTGTCCGACACAGCCTTGATGGTGTCGTCGGCCAGCTCGTCGGCCAGGTCTAGTGCGTCTGATTTCAACTCGTCAACCACAGTCGCGAGGATGCGCTGCACATCGCCCACGGCATCCTCTTTGATCTGCCGCACATCTACCTTGTGGTCCGCCACTTCATCCCAGAACTCGGCATCTGCGTTACTGCGCAGTTGTTCGCTCTCGTCGAGTGCGTCGTCGTACATGTGCTGGAGTTGGGGTTGGATGTGGGGTTGGAGATGCGCGATGAGCTGGGTGACGAAGGAGTGGCCCAGGACCGTCAGCTGAGCCGGTGGGGGGGTCTGAGGGCCGCTCGACTGGGAGGAAGAGTCTGGGGTGACGAACAACGTTGGAAGAAGCGTTGGCAGGAATGCTCTAAGGGCGCCTGGGAGATGGCGCTGGACTACGTAGCTGATGGCTCGAGATTGGAAATCGTTTTCATCCTGCTCGCTCGTAGGTCTGACCTTTTCATTCAGAGGTGATGAGGCGCACTCGGTGGGCGAGGGGTGGTTGTCATGTGTGAGGTCTTCGCGGAGGAGGCGCTTGTGAGGAGGTGACGAGAGGGGGGAATCTGACATGGCACGTGCATAAGTGGCGGCTCGGAGGGTCGAGGTAAGCAGGGCTCACCTTGATTCGGCCGCTTAAGGGGAGCATAGTCATTGCAGAGTGCTTTGTCGGAGGGTAGAGGTATGCAGGGTGCATCCTCACTTCGGAGTGCTTCGACAGAGGGTGGAGGTATGCAAGGAGCATAGTCACTACGAAATGCTTCGTCGTAGGCAGGAGGGACAGAAGCAGCATCTGGAGGGCAAAAGATTGTCCAGTTGGCTTGCTTCAACCCTTGCTGAGCGTAGTAATCTCGGACAGGGAAGCCAGTCGTGAACAGGTTGACGCGCCCCGAAGCCAATCGCTTCAGGGGCCCTCGGACGTTCTTGTGTACATGGGCGTAGTCCAGAATGACGTGCACCTCGGTTGCTCTGGCTAGTTGAGCGAGCTGACGAAAAGCTTCTTCGACGCCGGGCTTGGGCGTCATGGTCTTTGAGGAAGGACACCACAATGTGCAGGGTTTCTGCAGGCGCAAAGACAGCGTCATCATCTCGGGGTCCGTGTTGCGCGCAATCCGGTCGCGGCTTGTCTGTGGGAGCGACTTGGTACCTGAGCGAAGCGTGGCTGTTATCAGGTTATCGGCGTCGTACTGCGCAACGAACGTGTGTTTGTCGTTGAAACCATCGACGGCGACTGTGGCGGTGAGCGAGAGGGTGGCCTCCTTGCGGGCTTCGTGATACCTAAACGTCAGTTCACATGGGCATAGTGACGTGGGTTCTGATGCTGGATACGCTACGACAGGAAAGCCCTTTCTGACGTGCTTGTTTTTGCTCATAGCGGTCAGCTCTGCCAATGCATTTGCCTGGACTTAGTAGTTGTTGGCCAGCTCTACCAACACATTCACCTCGACTTAGTAGTCGTTGGCCAGATCTACCAACACAGTTGCCTCAACTCGCTAGTTGCCAGTCAGCTCTACCAATACATTTACTTTTCCTTGCTAGTTGTCGGTCAGCTATAGCCATGCAATGGACTTTCCTTAGTAATCGTCAGTTGGCTCTGCCAATATACTTGCCTTGCTGTCACCTCTACCAATGCAATGCCCTTTTCTCAGCAGTGGTATCCCCTTGCAGCGAGTCGCAGCAAGGTCGCCCGCCCACCCAGGTTTCTTCACAAGCAGCCTTGACTTTGTCGTCCCAACAAGCCGCTTGCGTGCGCCGCTCACCGCTGCCAGCGCCGTGTGCGCAGCCAGTGTAGGCCTGAGAACCACCCCCTCGGCGGCAGGAAACCGACGCCTGTGCCGAAACAGAGTCGCCGAGCTACCTGGTCGTCGAGGGCCTTGTGAGATTCGCAAGGATGATGGGCTGAGTCAAACGACCGGGTGCGCGAACAGAGCGCCTGCAAGCGGCGATACGGGGCGGCCGCAGATGGACGACGTGGTTCGACTGTTGACGATGATGGTGGTAGTAGATATGTTGTAGATATGTTGTAGAGATGTCGCAGTGATGACAATGATGGTGGTGGTAGAGATGTTGTAGAGATGTCGCGAAACTGATAATAATGGTGGTAATAGATAGGTTGTAGAGACGTCGCAGAGATGTCGCCGAAAAATAGTAGAGAAAGTCTTGTAACGCTGGACGGGTGTCGCGGTGGAGGTGTTGTGATGTTGGTAGTGGGGCGTCGAGTACAGAAAGCAGGTGGCTGGTCGTTAGATTCAAGCGAGCACGCTATCACATGACCCTTGGCATGCACAGACCCATCAACTCCGCTTACCTGGCCACCCCCTGCTTAACCCCTGCTGAGCCCCTGTTCAACCCTCAAGGTAGTGCCAGACATAATTACCGACACAGTAAGAACAAACAATTTTATCCTTCCTGCTAATCTTCCTTATTCTTGTTTAATGAACCCCTTGTACAATATCCCTACATACAGAGCCGCTTGGTTATTGGCAGGAACTGGTCCCCCTCTACGCGGGTCTCTGGATGTTTCAATTGTTTCATGTACGCAAGCAGACCCACTACTTGAGATCAATTCTATTAGTTGCCATGTTGAGTCGGTGTTATACAATTTGTTCGTACCAACTCACAAGACGTATAACTGCCAAGGTGCGCCCACGAGGCGAACTGTACACCACCACCGTATCATTGGTTCTCACTTGTTCATTTCCCAGTCTAAATCCTCTGTACACAATCTGTTGACAGATCTTCTTTGAAACGCGCTACTCATCCACCCTTACCGCCCTTGCACTGGCTTTCAGCGCTGCCGCGGACCAAGACTGGCACTTTGGTGATGTCGGCAAGTAGCTCCCGATCTAACTCCAGGGCCAAGCTCACTCGAATAATAGTCTACATGGGCCCAACTCAAGACTCAAACTACATCAAGAAAGTCTCCTACTCTGTCACCGCACCCCCAGTGCCCACGGACTTCTCCCAGAGTGACTGCTGGGCTAGCATCTGGGTCGGCATCTCCGCCGCTCAGAGCAACAACAGCATTCCCTTGATGCAGCCCTTGTTCAACTGGGCCCCCGACAACGCTGCTCAAGGATGTCCTGCCGCGAACAATGCCTGGTGCGTCGCTGCGTCCACCCTGCTGCCCACCGGCCAGACCAGCGAGCCCTACGTTGCTGTCGCAAACAACCAGATGGTAGACTTTGAAATCAACACAGTCAGCTCTGGCAAGGTAGAGCAGACAGTTTCGATCAACGGCAGCACCATCTCGTCCATCACCAACAGCAACATTGACAAGGACCCCGTCTACCTGATTGCCGCGAACGAGTGCTTCACAGGAAAATGCGGCACGCTCGCGCAGTACACCTGGGAGAACATTGTCATCACCCTCGCCTCGGCTGACAAGAGTTTTGGTGCCACCTTAAGCCTTGAAGGCGCTACTTCAGAGGGGTTCTCCACTCCAGACAACGGGCTGACCTGGAAGGGTGCCATCACCTTTAATAAGCATGTTTTTGCTTAGTTATTGTAGTAAACTCTTTATAGAATCTGCTTCTATATACACTACATTCTTCTATATATTTATATAAAGCCTTAACGTTTATATTTAGAACTTTTAGTATATAGTTCTCTTAAAAGATAGCTACTACTTTAAAAGGTAGTTTTAGCTACATAGTATATACATATAACATTTTTTTAGTTAAATAAGATTTAATAAACAGTAGTATATAATAAAAAATTCTAACTAATACGAGTTCTATCTTTGTACCTATAATAAAAAAAGTTATAACATATATTATACTTTAAGTTTATTATAAGGCAGACTTTACAAGTATAAAAGAAAGTAATCTAGAAAGCTTATATATTTAAGAAGAAGTAGACTAAATAGTAAACAAAGAGCTATAAGAGAGTAGAGATAGCTACTTACTTATAGTAAGTAGGCCTAAGCTCCTAGGCTAGAAGTAGAAGAAGGCCTATCCCCTAAAAGTAAAGTAAAAGTTGGTAGGATAGATTCTGCTAAGTTAGATAAGCACCTACTAGTAGGTTGTGCTATCTAACTATAGTAGAAGTTCTAATACATACCTCCTTCCTATAATACGCAAAAGTTCTCTAAGCTAATCTAATTTACAGGTACTGTAAAGCTACTATTAATAATAAAAAAGAAGAAGAAAAGAGAAAAGATAAAAGTAAATAGTACAGTATTTAAGAAACTACAGAGAAAACCTAGCAGCAGTTAACATAGAATTATAATTTGTAGTTTATATAGCGCGGTATATATCTCTCTAAATTCCTATATAAAAAACTAACCTCTAAGAATCTTTCTACTGTATAAACTCTATAATGCAAAACTTGTCTCTAAATCTATTTAAAGCTTATATAAGAAAAGTAAGTAAGCTTAATAGTAAGATTACTTAGCTTATAGAGGTTTCACTAGTCTAAGCTAGTAACAGCTAGGTTAGGTGTGCTTTAACAGTAGGATTAGTTTAGTTATAGTATTCTAAAAGTACGCTAGCAAATAGGTAGGGCGTACCACAGGGTATAGTAGGGGTAGAGTAGAGGCTGCACAGACTAGGGGTAGAAGCAGGGTAGGGGCTGCACAGGCTAGGGGTAGGAGTAGAGTAGAGGCCGCACAGGCTAAGGGTAGAAGCAAGGTAAAAGCCGCACAGGCTAGGGGTAGGAGCAGGGTAAGAGCTGCACAGACTAGGGGTAGAGGTAGAGTAGAAGCCGCACAGACTAGGAGTAGGAGTAGAGTAAAGTAGAGTAGAGTAGAGGTTAGTAGTGCGCTTATCTTAGTCCTAGTGTTAGACATATACAACTAATGTAAGTAGTAAGATAGTTATTATAGCTATCTATTCTAGTTACAGTAAGAGACAGTTATTACAGCTATTTATTACAGTTATAAGGAGAGTAAGAGATAGTTACAGCTGCTATTTATTACAGTTGTAGAGAGAAGTAGTTATAATAACTATTTATTACAACTATAAATCTAGGATTTACTAGTACTGTATTAGCTTAGCTCTTTTCTAAGGTCTTGCTTCTCGCTAAGATAGTGTTACTAGAGGCTCCTCCTTAGCACTACTACTGTTATCTTCTACCTCTATAACCTCTCTATCTTTACTAGTACAATTATCTATATCTGCACTAGAGCAATCCTCTGTATCTGCACTAGGGCAAGCAGGTAGCTTAAAAAGATCTTCTACCTTACCTATTTTAGGGCCTGCTTCCTCCTTCTTCCCCTCCTGCTGCTGCGCTAGAGAGAAAGAATCCTTAAGAATTATAATCTAGCGTATCTTTATAGCCTTAAGCCTATGCTATTAATCCCTAATTACATCTCTTGCAGTGTTAAACACTTGCTTAACTCCTACTTCTATAAGTAGTACTGCAAGTACATCTTTTGCTATATAAGCAAGTTGTAGGTAAGTTATAGCATTCTTCTCCTACTATTCTAGTAGATTAAAGCCTTCTACTAGTTAAATAGGAGGAGTGCTAAGATAGGCCTTACCCTCTTGTTAAGTTTAACACGCATCCTTGTTAGATAAACCTAAACTTAAGAAGCTCCTGCTAGCCTGCTAGGTAGTTGTTGCTAGCTTTTAGAACTAATTATCTTCTCTAAATTACTAAGTAGGCGTGTTTTGTGCTACTGTAGAGCTACTAGGACTAACGCTGTTATAACGCGCTATGTAGTTAAAGAATTAGTCTTAGTACATGTGTTTGTCTTAGAGGGCCTAGGATTTGTCCTAAGCAGACAGTTAGTAGAGAACTATAATAACTAACTGTAATAAATTTACCTTATACGCAGTAAGCTTCTGTGTTAGATCTAAGATAGTTGCATAGTTAAACAAGAAACCTTAACTCTTGCCTGTTCTTAAATAGTACTTAGATAGTTTTGCAGTACCTATTTCTGTAGCTGCCTTTACAACTCTAAGCTATTCTAAGTTATTAAATTAACTAAAGTTGTTACTAACCTTATAGATTATCTGTTTTAGGTAATTAAATAGTTAGTTGTACATTATCTAGATGTATTAAATTTGCAGTTTTAGAGTCTTGCTTAGAGCATTAGTTGCTTTTTTAAATTGTTGTAGCATTTTTATAACAGCCTGTAGGTGCTGCCACTTAGTTGCTACAAGTTAAAGTTTCTTAAGATCTTTAAAATTAGCTTCTGCACTCTTAGTATAAGTAGAAGCACGTTCTTTGCAACTAGTAGCCTTAAGTGCAATTTCTTGCTCTAGCTATTTATTAATATAAGGCTAGAGCTTAAGTGCGCGCTTACACATATTATGTGTAGAGTTCTACCTAGTCTTAACATCTTAGATAACTAAAAGTTATTAATTTGCTAGTAAATTACTCTGCAGTGTAAGAAATCTCTTAAATTGTTGTAGTAAAATGTCTATTGCAATGCAGATAGCTTAGATCTAGGTAGCACTTAGAATGTAATAAATGTATGTAATAAAGAATAAATACCTTGCAGAGAGAGTTTAGAACAGACATGTTCTTAGTAATCCCTTAAATATAATGTCTTTGTAGTCTTTCTACATTCTCTATCTCTTCTAGTACATCTAGCTTAAGATGTAGTATAATGTCTTGCACAATAAGGTTAATAATATATGCAAGACAAGAGATAGTGTTCTTTTCTTTATTCTAAGTAATATTGCGCTCTTTTAGCAAGCCTTGTAAGATCTGTGTTAAAGTGCTGTTATTGCTTATATTGTTACAACTAACACCTAACAAACGTCTTAATATTTTAGTTCTCTGCAGAAATTAGAGAACTTGCTATGCTATAGAAGAGCCTGTATGTTTTCCACGCATTAGAATAAAGTCTAAAAGAACTTCTTGTAGTTCTAGCTCTTATTAATATAGTAGCCCTTAATAGCAAGGAAACTTAGGTAATTGCTTGCTGTCTAGACGTCTAATGCAATAGACAGTTTAGTACTTAATCTAAGATTCTAGAGAAGTCTGTCTTTAGTAGCCTTAAACTAAGCTTAGAACATCTAGCTAAATTTATAACAGGTAATTATTACAGCCTTAAGCCTAAGGAAGTGGATAAAATGTTAGAAAGTTGGACGCTTAACTGCTTAAAAAGCGATGTTGTTGTTAATAACAAAGCGAACAAGCTCTTCTTTAAAGGCTAGATAAGAGTATCCTAGAATAGAGAGAGACTAATTCTAGTTTCTTTAGCGTGTAGTGTGTGGACGTAATTAAGAGTCTAGTAAAGTATAAGTAGGACTTTTAGTTTCTCTGTAGGCTTAAGTTTTAAGGTGCTAAAGCAGGTGTTTTGTCCTAATAGCTTTTAGAGCTAGGTGCTAGAGTGCTTAGCTATAGTTATAACAGTAAACGTGTAGGTAACTATTTTCTATCTTAGTAGCTTCTTTATAGTGCTTCTAGACTTTGCTAAAGCAAGATAGAGCATCCTAATTTAGTTTTCTGCTAGTAGGATTGCTTCCCTATGTTGTGCTTCTCTACTACTTATCCTAGGCTGTAAGTCGCTCTTAGTAATCTAGGTCTGTAGAACGTGGCCGCTTAAGTAGAGATACTAGACTTAGAAAAGCACCTTTAACAATTTACTAAGCTAAAAAAGTATAAGACAAAAGAATTTTAGGTAGGCTAGGTAGAGAGGACCCTAAGTTTAGAGATAGTAATGCTATAGATATAATAAGAAGCTGTAAGAAATTTGCGTAATAAGCTTAGAAGTAACACTTATTAGCAAGGCTAGAGGGGAAGCTATAACTCTAGAAATGTAATCTCTAGAGAAAGCGCTAGTAATTATCTGCAGAACAAGAGCTAACTATAGATTTAATTTACTGTACTAAGTTGTTAGTTAGGTAGAGATAAGGAAATTTAAAGATATAGATGTCTTAGAAGTCTGTGCAACAGGTATTAGATGTGTTAATTAGCTATAATACTATGCTATAACGCTAGAGGCATATCTAATCTTAGTTACTCTCTATCTCTATCTCTATCTTGTTATTATTATTATCTGCCTTATCCGCCTTATCCGCTTTATCTATTGCCTGGTAGTACTGCTTATTAGTCTTATACTTATTTAGCATAGACTTAAAGTACTCTTTAAGCTTAGAATTAGATTCTTTAATCTCCTTCTTGTACTTATCTTTGTTAGCAGCTGCAATATACAGGCAGTAGCCTGTAAGCTGAATATTACTGTCTATCCTATCTAAGAGATCTAGAGGATTAATTTCCCTAATATAATTAATAAGTGGATGTAATAATAGGATGTGATAACTTACTCTTAGTTGTTATTAGTTACAATTGCCATGCTCTTAGGCAACATCTAATCTTAGAAGGCAATTTACTCTTCTTTCTCTTCCTTGCTCTTAAAAGTATTACTTGTAAGCTTCTAAAGACCCTGCTTATACTCTTGTTAAAGTAGCTTCTTAAGCACGCCACCTTTGCAAAAGAGCTATTTTTTGCCTTAGCCTTAGGTTTAGGGGGTGTTGCTAGTTGCTAGCTTATTTATAGTGACTTCTACATAGTTGCTAAAGGCTATCTAGTGTGCGCGAAGATTAATTTTATGCTCTAGACTATCCTACTTCTTATAGACAGCCTCTAGCTTGTTTTAAAGCCACTTAGCTGTTCAGGGTTAGTACACGTTTATAATAAGAAGCTGTAATAACTTACTACTAGTAGATAACTTAAAGCGTTGCTGCGCAACATCTTCCTTAGCCTTAGCTACTATTGCAGCTTGTGTTTTGAGAGCTGCTAACTAATAAGCTAGAAGTTGTTGCAACTTTGTCCTAGCTTGGAATTTTGCTAACTAGTTAGCATCTTTTGCCTTCTTAATAGCTAACTCCTCTCTAGTAAGGCTTGTAGCTCTGTCTCTCTGCTAAATTGCGCGGGTACTGTTGCTAAGTTCACCTTTAAACAGGACTGTAGTGCCAATCTTTTAGCTAGCAGATTTAGCTTAGCCTTAGAAGTTAAGAACATAATTAATCTTATTCTCCTAAGAGTAGAAACCCTAGTATTATTAGCGCTAACTGTTATAACAGGCTGTAATAACTACCTAGATAAGCTTATCCTACTCTTTAGCAGTAAAGCTAGCTAGCATACAAGTGCCTGTAGTGATTGCTAAAGTTGTTATTTCTTCTTCCTCCTTCTTCTTAATATCTTTAGGCTTAAGATCTATAGTGCTAACTATAATAGAGGCTTATAATAACGTAGTGCTTACGCAGAAGGAGTAGAGTAGTGTAGTAGTGTAGAAGTGTAGCAATGTTAGTAGTTGTGTTATAGTGCTAGCAAGCTCTAAGTAAGTGTGTTTTGCTAAATAGCACGTAATTAAGCCCTTCCTATCCTACTAGCGCTAACGCAATAGTATTTTTTTATTATAGTTACAACATTGCGCACATAGCTCTAATCTTAATACACTTAGTGTTAGAAGAATGCGCATAGCATCTTTATGCTACCTATAAGTTTTTATAGATTATTATTATAGTCTTCTCTATGCATAGGTGTTGCAAGTCCTCTCTATATGCGCTAGATTTTAGTGTTCTTGCGCTAGGCAGCAGCCCTACTAGGCGCAAACCTAAACACAAACATTAAAATTTGCTTAGTGCTACAAACTACTGCAGATTAGCAAATATTTATTGCATTAAGTTAAGAATAGAATAAGACAACTCCTTGCGTTTAGCTCTATAAGCTAACAAGTTATTATAGATTTCTATTACAGGCTTAGAGTTCTAGCACGCTACTAATAGATATACTAAATTTAAGTACTTGCAATATAACAATCTCTAGTAGCGCATAGACCTCTGCGCGCGCGTTAACTAATTTAACTATTAACAAATTCTACTTTAACCTTCCTCTACCTACAACTATACTCTCCTTCTACAACTACACTACTGCAGACAACTACACTACAACAACTCTTCTATACTAGCTCTCTATTATTACAGCCTTCTATTACAGTTAGCACTATAGCTACAGGCTGTAAGAATACAGCAAGGCTAACCTAAGGCAAAGGTAATCCTAGAACTAGCAGCAAAGCACCTAGAAAATAGCTTGCTACTAAGGCTGCCTGCAAGGCGCCTGCAACACCTACAACAGTTAGAGCTAAGCGCTGTAACAAGGCTAGCAGTAAGTTATTATAGTCTTTTATTATATTCTGTTACTAATTCTACTATAGCTGTTGCGCTTTAAGAAATCTGCTAATACTAGAAGTCTACTAACATAATTATTCCTAAGTTGGCATTCTTACGCCTAGTTTGTGAAATTGCAACAAACTTTAAGAATAATTTGCAGTTTAGAGCTGTAGCCCTAGAGGCTCTTTAAGAATCTGCAGAATCTTTTCTTGTTAGTATCTTTAAAGGTATGTAAAAGCTCTACACTAGGAAAATGTAGCTAATACAAATAGATGTTAACTTAAATGCTATTTATGCTAAGTAGGTAACTATAATAAGCAAGGATGTAACTCTAGCTAGGCAATACTACAAAAAGCTTCTTGCTACTACTATCTAATTATTTAGATGTGCTAAGTTAGTTTATGCTTATATGCAGGTAATCTAGGTTCTTGTATAATTAGATTGTTTAATATACACACTTGTATATAATCTATTATTACTTCTGTAATAAATGTGTGTAATAAATCTTTAAACCCTGCACTCTAAATTAGAAGTAAAGAATTAGCTTTATAGGTATATATATACTATTATATAATATACCTAACCCCTGCTCTTAGTCTGTGCAGCTTCTACTCTACCTCTACCTCTAGTCTGTGTAGCTTCTACCCTACTCCTACTTCTACTATATGTGGACTCTACTCTACACCTACCTCTACTATATGTAGACTCTACCCTACACCTACTCCTACTATATGTGGACCCTACCTAACCCCAACCCTCTTAGTAGGAGGTTAGCGTAGGTAGGGGTTAGGTAGGGCTAGGGTACCTTACGTGATATACCTAACCCCTACCCTAACTGTACCCATTTGCTAGCCTATCTAAAAGTAATATATAGACGTGAAGGTAGTGTGTAGTCTTTGCTAAAAGGTAGAGAAACCCTGTTTTTAATATACTAAAGGTAGCCTAATATTATGCTAAAGCTAAATAATCTTTTTAGTTATAGTGCGTTTAAAAACAAGGTGTAGGTATTAAGGTAGCGTATAGTCTTTGCTAAAAGGTAAGTAAACGCTGTTACTAACATACTAAAAGTAGTTTAATAACATTCTAAACTAGAACAATCCTATATAAAGGTGTAATAACTTACTATTTAGAGTTGTTAAGGTTGCTAAGATAGTTGCTAATAAAGGCGTCTTTAGGTTGTAGGGCCTAGTCTATAAGAATCTTAAGACTAGACGCCTTTAGCTTGTCTAGATTCTTATTATAATATAAGAACATGTTATAGTATTTAAAGTGTTATTTAGCTGGTTTCTATATTAGTAATAGGTTATTAGACTACTTAATTAGATACTCTAGGGGAATTATCGGTACCTGTACTAGGACAAGCTAGTAACTTAAAAAGATCCTCTACCTTATCTATTTTAAGGGTTACTTTCTTCTTCTCTCCCTCTTGCTACTGCGCTAAAGATAAAGAATCCTTAAGAATTATAGTCTTGTGCATCTTTATATCCTTAAGCCTATGCTGTTAATTCTTAATTACATCTCTTACAGTATTAAATACTTGCTTAACTCCTACTTCTGTAAGTAGTACTATAAGTACATCTTTTATTACACAAGCAAGTTATAGGTAAGTTACAGCATTCTTCTTCTACTACTCTAGTAGATAAAACTTTCTACTAGTTAAATATAAGGAGTGCTAAGATAGGCCTCTCCTTTCTACTAAGTTTAATACATATTCTTATTACTGTTAGATAAACCTAAACTTAAGAAGCTCCTAAAAGCTAACTAGGTAGTTGTTACTAGCCTTTAGAACTAATTATCTTTTCTAATTTACTAAGTAGGAGTGTTTTGTGCTACTATAGAGCTATTAGGACTAATACTGTTATAATATTCTAGATAGTTAAAGAATTACTCTTAGTAACGTACTCTACAGGTAAGCGGATTAAACAGGTAAGCAGATTACTCTGCTAAGACTACACTAAACCTCTACCTTACTACACAATGCCTTAACAACAATATTAATCTACGCCCTTAAGAGAAGCTGTAATACAGCTTGCGCTCTAAGTAATTAAATAAGACGTAACGCTTACCCTATAACACGCTGCAGCTATATATAATATGCCTTACAGCACACTACACGCTTAATACACAGAATAACCTATACAAGCTAATTATACGCTAGTTTAACAGATTATAGACTAGACTAAGGAGGACGTAATTGCTAAGTATATCCTTAAGCTAGATACACAAGGATTTGCCTCTTAGCTAGCTACTATAGCTAATATAGCTAATTCTTTCCGTGCTAAGCGCAATATAGGCTATATTAGCATAAACTAGCCTAATATGTTTGTTAAGCGCTGCTCTAACCTTAAAGTAAAGTTTAATTGCAAGTACAACTATAAGAAAGCCCTCTATAAGGATCTAGAGATTATTAGAGGCTAGTTTAGGCTTATAGCAAATATTAAAGCTAAGTATAGTATCTAGAATAATAACACATATAACTTTAATAAGACAGGCTTTATAATAGGCTAGATATTAACAGAAGTAGTTATTACAGGCTTAGAGCGTTAAGAACAACTAAAGGCAGTGCAGTAGGGTAACTAGGAGTAGATAATAGTTATATAGAGCATTAATAGCACAGGATAGGCTATTCTACTCTTTATTATCTTTAAAGGCTGCAACTACTTCTCTGCCTAGTACAAAGAGCCTAATCTGCCTTATAACTAGGTTATTAGAGTCTCTAAGAACAGATAGACTACTAACAAGCTTAGTCTAGACTAGTTAATGTTCAATATAAAATTATAAAAACTAAGCAATATAACTATTCTTACAGCTAAATAATTAAATAAAAGTTAAATTACAAAAAACACTTTTAAGAAAGTTGCAACGAGTAGATTGCAACTTAGAACATTACTAACTGTTTCTAGTATAAGCTATAAGAAGCTAAGATAGAAGTAATATAATACTTCTAAACCTGGAATAGGGTATAACATACCTAATAGACAAGATAAAAATATTACCTAAGCTCTAGCATGAATGACTAATCAGATATTCAGATTAGAAGTCAAAAAAGCACTAACAAACACACAAAACTTGTGTAAACCTCTTAATGCTAAGCGTAATATATTATAAATTACACTAGCTGCTTTGAGACTAGGTTCATTACTAGTTAGTGCACCTTAGCCGAGCTTAGTAAGCATATACTACTAGCGAAGCTAGCGTAATAAATTTATCTAAATCGACTTTTTGACACTTAGTTTACAATCGTGCCAAAACGCGTTTTCTACAATTACTAGTAGTTTCTACTATATTACCCTACTAAACTTAGTAGGATCTTTACACAAATAGTATTGTAATACTTTGAAGTTTCTGAAACAATCTGAAACACTAGTTGTTTTGGATATGAAACTAGTGTTTTAAACTACAAACAACAAGCGTTGCAATCTACTAGTGTAACTGTTGCTTTAACTAAGTGTTTTACTAGTACATCTAGACCTTAGAGTTAAGTCTATCTAAAACTCAGGGGCAACCCTATCTAAATATTGGATAGATTGTTCCTCCGATCTTGTTGTAGATATAAACTGGACGTTTGTCCTGCAAAAGAATAATCAATCAGTTCAACTATCACTTCCACTTTTTAACAGTTAAAGCACTTTAATACCTATACAAAGACATACACTTAAGAAGTGCACTAGCTACTCTTTATTAACAGCTATAAGAGCTACAACTTCCTTAACTTCTAACAATACTGTAAGGAAGCAAAGATTGTTACACTATGTATGCCTTTACACTTATCTTACCTCTTATAACTACTAGATGTAGGTTGTTTTACCCTTCTAAAGAAGGCATATAGGCACTAAGCTAAGAATCTTATACGCAACTATATTACTTATATTACTAAAACTAAGTTCCTACTATACTTTATAGACGCCTATAAGGAGACATTTACTTCTAGTAATATCTAAGAAGGCTTCTAAGGCGCTAGAATAGTTCTTCTTAACCTAGAACAGGTTATAATAGGTCTTAATATCTACCTACGTACCCTACTACTACCTACTGTAGAAGATAAGCCCTAGCAGTCCTAAACCCTAAGCACTACCCTGTAATTAGGGTTGTAATTAACGCTAGTTTAAGAGAGGATTTAAAGGCATATAAGCAGCTTACTAACTTTAATAGTTAAGGCCTTTAAAAAGCTTACTAAAGGCGTAGCTATAGTAGCGTATAAGCTAGTATTAGCTTAAAAGGAGATTACTAAGCTTTAAGCAGCAAATAAGGCTGCTATACAATATAAATTGTATAAAAGAAAGTAGTTATGGCAGGAAGGAGTCCTAACAGCTAAGGAAGGCCTTTAATTAACTACTCTAACTAAGTTTAGAGCGCGTAGTAATAGTAAGAAGGTAAGAAAGCAAGTACGTGTTAAAGGAGGTAAGGTAACCTAAAGACACTGTAAAAAGTGCTATAACGTAGGGTATAACTTGCGTACGTGTAAAAAGCCTATAGAAGGTGTTACTAAATAATATTATATGCTGTACTACTATATAAAAGGCTAATGTAGGCTAATGCGAGCTATAATAGAGTAGAGGTTTAGTGTAGTCTTAGCAGAGTAATCTGCTTACCTGTTTAATCTGCTTACCTGTAGAGTACGTTAGCATGTATACAAGCAAAACAAACTAATAAAATATTAAAAGCTATAACAGATAAACCTACTATCTATCTACAAAAAGTAGTTATAGATATCTGTAGACCTATAACTCCTATTTTAAGTGCTAGATATAGATATATTATTTTCTTTCTAGACTCTGCGACTAGAGAACTAAATTTTAAACTATTAAAACTTAAATCAGAAGCTCTTAAAGCATTTAAAGAATATAAACTTAAAGTAGAAAACCAATCTAACTTATCTATTAAAATAATAGGCTCTGATAACAGCGGAGAATTTGATAATCTTCTATTTCAAAGGTTTACTATAGAAAATGGTATTATACACCAATTCTCAAGTCCTTATACGCTAGAACAGAATAGGTTAATAGAAAGAATTAATAGAACTATTATAGAAACAACTAGAGCTCTTTTATTTAATGCTAATATAAATCTACTATATTAGGAGAAGCAGTTAAAACAGCTGTTTATATATATAATATAACACTACACTTGTATTTATCTATATTACCTTTTAAAAAGCTATATAATAAGAAACCTAATCTAAAGAATCTAAGAATTTAGGGCTCTATAGCATATTACAAAGATAAATTAACAGGCTTAACAAAGCTAGAACCTAGAGCTAAAAAAGGTATATTAATAGGCTTTAACTAATATAACTACTATATTTTAGACACTATATCTAATGGGATTATACAAACAAGAGATGCTACTATACTAGAAGGTATATTTAATACTAGTGTTAAAAACAACAAGACTATTACTATAGATTTTAATAAAGACCTAGTATCTAATAAAAGAAACTTTCAAGAGTTCTCTAATGATACTAGACCTAGTATATTAGATAGTAGAGAAAATAGTATAACTATAAATAACGTAAATACTATAGAACAATCTCTAATAATAAATAACACAAGAGCTAGTAGAAGCCAAGCTAAGAATAATAATAATAATAACAATAACTATTATAGTGACTCTGAAGACGAATTAGCGTTTATTACTAGTAATACTAGTATAGAGCTAGAAAGCTATATAGAAGCAATAAATTAAAAAAATAAAAAGTAATGGCTACAAGCCTGTACACTAGAATTTAACCAACTAAAAGAACAAAATACCTAGTCTTTAGTAGATTTACTATATAACTAAACAGCACTAAAAGGTTGCTGGGTATTTAAAGTAAAAGAAGACACTAATAACAATATTATTAAATTTAAAGCTAGATAGGTTATTAAAGGATTTAGTTAAGTATATAGACTAGATTACCTAGAAACCTTTGCAAATACAACTAGAATAGAGATTATTAGATTTCTTCTATATGTAGCAGCTTATCTAGATCTAGAAATAATGCAGATAGATTTTAAAAATGCCTTTTTACATTCTCCTATAGATGTAGAAATATATATACAACAACCTACAGGCTTTTTAGAAGATAAAACTAAAGTGTGTAAGCTAAATAAAGCAATTTACGGACTTAAACAAGCACCTAGAGCATAGTATATATATCTAAAAACTATACTAAGTAAGCTAGATTTTAAACTAATATTTGCTAAGTAAGGTATCTTTATAAATAAGAAAACAAATATCTACTTAATTATTTACGTAGATAATGTTCTAGTAATAGGAAATAGTAAAGAACTAATTAAAGAACTAAAAATTAATCTAGCTAAACTTCTAGATCTTAGTGATCTTGGAGAAGCTAGTTGTTTTCTAGGAATAGAAATTATAAGAGATAGAAGTAAAAGATCTATTTACTTAAAACAAACAAAGTACATTAGAGATATATTAACAAAGTATAATAAACTAGATTTAAATCTAGTTAGTACTCTAGCAGTTTCTGGTATTAAATTACAAAAGAATAAAGAACAGGCAAATCTAGAGGATATAAAGTTATACTAACAATATATAGGTAGTTTAATCTATCTAACTACTCACACTAGACCTAATTTAGCGTTTAGCGTTTATAGCTGCGCAAGACATATGTCTAATCCTGCTAAAAAACACTTTATAGCAGCAGATAGAATATTTAAATATCTAAACTATACTAAAGAAAATAGTCTATTTTTCTAATCTTAATTAGCACCTCTATTACTAGGTTATACTAATGCTGATTAGAGGAGTGACCTAATTACTAGAAAAAGTACAACTAGTTTTATATTCATGTTTAATAATACGGCTATTAGCTAGTTAAGTAAACTACAAAAATTAACTGCCTTAAGTAGCTGTGAAGCAGAATACATAGCCCTAAAAGAAACTATAAAAGAATATATATATCTAATTAGCATCTATAAACAATTAGAGATTAATAAGCTTCTAAATCTAAAAGAAGAAAAATTCTATCTATTTAGCGATAATTAACCTGCTATAGCACTAGCAAATAATCTAGAACATCACTTAAAAACAAAGTATATAGATATACAATACCACTTTGTAAGAGAAAAAATCCTAGAAGGAATAATAGATTTAAACTATATATCTACTAAAAAACAACTAGCAGATATATTTACAAAAGCACTAAATACACCTACCTTTACAACATTGTTTAATAAACTAAATATTATAAAATAGATATACTGCTTAAAGGGGTATGTTTAATATAAAATTATAAAACTAAGCAATATACCTATTATAACATCTAAAATAACTAAATAGAAGTTAAATTACAGAAAACACTTCTAAGAATGTTGCAACAAGTAGATTGCAACTGAGAATATTGCTAACTGTTTCTAGTATAAGCGATAAGAAGCTAAGATAGAAGTGATATAATACTTCTAAACCTAGAATAAGGTATAACATACCTAATAAATAAGATAAAAATTGTACCTAAGCTCTAGCATAAATAACTAATCTGATATTTAGATTAGAAGTTGAAAAACTACTAACAAACACACAGAATTTGTGTAAACCTACTAGTACTAAGCGTGATATATTATAAATTACACTAGCTCCTTTTAGACTAGATTTATTACTAGTTAGTGCACCTTATCCGAGCTTAGTAAGCATACAGTACTAGCAAAGCTAGCGTAATAAATTTATCTAAATCGACTTTTTGACACTTAGTTCACAATCGTGCTAAAACGCGTTTTCTGCAATTACTAGTAGTCTCTACTATATTACCCTACTAAACTTAGTAGAATCTTAACACAAATAGTATTGTAATACTTTAAAGTTTCTGAAACAATTTAAAACACTAGTTGTGTTAGATATAAAACCAGTGTTTTAAACTACGTACAACAAACGTTGCAATCTACTAGTGTAACTGTTGTTTTAACTAAGTGTTTTACTAGTGTATCTAAAACTCATGCTAAGTCTATCCAAAACTCAGAGACAAACCTATACAAATATTAGATAGATTGTTTCTCTAATCTTGTTGTAGATATAAACTGGACGTTCGTTCTGCAAAAGAAAAATCAATTAGTTCAACTATCACTTCTACTTTTTAATAGGTTATAAGCCCAGCGCTCTATTACTTAAACAACATCTAAATCAACTGTTTTTCTATCTGAATCAACTCTATCTCAACGCTAATTCTTGAAATCAACCTATTTCAAACGTTAACTCTTAGTTTCTACTTAATTACAACGTTGAAATGTCAGATTCTTTCAAGATCAAGAAGCTTTCTAGACAGGCCAACTACAAATTCTAGAGCAATTAGATAACAGCTATCCTTACTACTAAGGATCTATATAATGCTATCTACAACAACAATAACAAGCTAATTGTTATCCCAACTACAATAGATAGGAAGGCTAAAGCATACATTATGCTTAGTTGTGAGAAAGGCCCTAGTACTTAGATATAACAATGTACTACTGCTATAGATTGCTAGGTTACTCTAGCAAATCTATATTTGCTAAAGGGATTTACAGCTGAATTTCTTCTTTTAAAAGAGTTCTTTAAATCTCATCTCTAGAACTTTAATTTAATAGAGAATTTCCTAAGCAGAATTAAATATCTTAATGATAATTTAAGCTTAAAAGGAATTCAATTACCTAAGTAAGTAGTACTTGCTTAAGTACTTAAACAATCTTACTCTAAATTATAAAGGATTTGTCACTATTATTACCTAGTCTTTTTGACAGAATTCTGAGGATATAAATATAGAGACTCTGTTTTTCAATTTAATTAATAAATCACGTTGTTAAACTAGTACTAAAAAAGTACTATATCAGGCTAAGTTTAAGCCAAATTCAAAGAACAAAATTACAAAGCAACGCTATTGTAATAAATGCAAAGTAAACACGCATTAAACAAGTGGCTGCTAGTTTCTAAATCTAGAAAGGAAACCTAACTGGTTTAAAACTAGGCACGCCTATAATTCTGTTCGGCAATCACCTGATCTAGCTAGAAATATAGCGGAAAAACGAGTTGAGAAAGAGCAGGACTAAGCTCTTTTATCCCTAGATCTATTAGATCTAGATTCTCTAGGAGATAACAACCTACAGTTTAGTTTAACTAAAGCTAACTTAATACTAGATTTAGGAAGTACTCAGCATTTAATATGCGATAGATCACTGTTTTTAAAAGGGAGTTTAGTAGATAAAGTAACTAAATTAGGCTAGGGTAATAGTGCTACTATTAATGCTGTAGCGATTAGAAAGATAAGTTTTGTTATTAATAATACAAAAATTACACTTAATAACTGTCTTTTTGTTCTAAGCTTTTCTGTTAATATCTTATCTATTCGAAAACTAATAGAAAAAGACTTTAAAGTAAATTTTACAAAAAAAGAAGTAATCCTAACTAGACACAATCTAGTTATTAAAGCTAAACTTGTTTACAATATGTATATACTAGACCTTACAAACAAAATAATTGTTAATAGCTCTATAGATAAATCTAACAGTAGAAACTATATACTTTATTTGGATCTAAACAAACCTACTGTAGATAAACTACAACTATATTAAAAACGCTTTAGACATAAACATATAGATACAATTAGTAAATTACTAAATATAAGAATACTACATAACTATAAGCTTAATTGTATAGCATGTATACAAGCAAAACAAACTAATAGAATATTAAAAGCTACAACAGATAAACCTACTATCTATCTACAAAAAGTAGTTATAGATATTTGTAGACCTATAACTCCTACTTTAAGAGCTAGATATAGATATATTATTTTCTTTCTAGACTCTGCTACTAGAGAACTAAATTTTAAACTATTAAATCTTAAATCAGAAGCTCTAGAAGCATTTTAGAATAGAAACTTAAAGTAGAAAACCAATCTAACTTATGTATTAAAATGATAGGCTCTGATAACGGTAGAGAATTTGATAATCTTCTATTTAAAAAGTTTACTATAGAAAATAGCATTAAACATCAATTCTTAAGTCCTTATACGCCAGAACAGAATGGATTAATAGAAAGAATTAATAGAACTATTATAGAAACAACTAGAGCTCTTTTATTTAATGCTAAGATAGATCTAATATATTGGGCAGAAGCAGTTCAAACAGCTGTCTATATATATAATATAACACTGCACTTGTATTTATCTATATTACCTTTTAAAAAGCTATATAATAAGAAACCTAATCTAAAAAATCTAAAAATTCAGGGTTCTATAGCATATTACAAAGATAAATTAACAGGCTTAACAAAGCTAGAACCTAGAGCTAAAAAAGGTATATTAATAGGCTTTAACCAATATAACTGCTATATTTTAGACACTGTATCTAATAGGATTATACAAACAAGAGATGCTACTATACTAGAAGGTATATTTAACACTAGTAGTAAAAACAACAAAACTATTACTATAGATTTTAATAAAGACCTAGTATCTAATAAAAGAACCTATTAAGAGTTTTCTAATGATCTCAGACCTAGTATACTAGATAGTAGAGGAAATAGTATAACTACAAATAACGTAAATACTATAGAACAATCTCTAATAATAAATATCACAAGAGCTAGTACAAGCTAAGCTAATAGCAGTAATAATAATAGCAATAACTGTTATAGTGACTCTGAAGACGAATTAGCGTTTATTACTAGTAATACTAGTAGAGAGCTAGAAAGCTATATAGAAGCAATAAATTCAGAAAATAAAGATAAATAGCTAGAAGCATGTAAACTAGAGTTTAATCAACTAAAAGAACAAAATACCTAGTCGTTAGTAGACCTACCTAATAATAGAACAGCTCTAAAAGGACGCTGGGTATTTAAAGTAAAAGAAGACTCTAATAACAATAATATTAAATTTAAAGCTAGATAGGTTATTAAAGGATTTAGTTAAGTATATAGACTAGATTACTTAGAAACCTTTGCAAATACAACTAGAATAGAGATTATTAGATTTCTACTTTTTTTAGCAGCTTATCTAGATTTAGAAATAATGCAGCTAGATTTTAAAAATGCCTTTTTACATGCATCTATAGATGTAGAAATATATATACAACAGCCTACAGGCTTTTTAGAAGATAAAACTAAAGTTTATAAGCTAAATAAAGCAATTTACAGACTTAAACAAGCACCTAGAGCATGGTATATATATCTAAAAGCTATACTAAGTAAGCTAGATTTTAAACCAATTTTTGCTAAGCAAGGTATCTTTATTAATAAGAAAACAAATATCTACTTAATTATCTATGTAGATAATGTTCTAGTAATAGGAAAAAGTAAAGAATCAATTTAAGAACTAAAGACTAATCTAGCTAAACTCCTAGAGCTAAGTGATCTTAGAGAAGCTAGTTACTTTCTAGGAATAGAAATTATAAGAGATAGAAGTAAAATATCTATTTACTTAAAACAAACAAAGTGTATAAAAGATATATTAGTAAATTACAATAAACTAGATCTTAATCTAGTTAGTACGCTAGGAGTTTCTGGAATTAAATTACAGAAGAATAAAGAACAAGCAAATCTAGGAGGCGTAAAGCTATACTAGCAATATATAGGTAGTTTAATATACCTAACTACTTACACTAGACCTAATTAGGCGTTTAGTGTTTATAGCTGCGCAAGACATATATCTAATCCTACTAAAGAACACTTTATAGCAGTAGACAGAATAGTTAAATATTTAAACTATACTAGAGAAAATAGTCTATTTTTCTAATCACAATTAGCACCTCTATTGCTAGGTTATACTGATGCTGATTAGAGAGGTGACCTAATTACTAGAAAAAGTACAACTAGTTTTATATTCATGTTTAATAATACTCCTATTAGCTAGTTAAGTAAACTACAAAAATCAACTGCCTTAAGCAGCTGTAAAGCAGAATATATAGCTCTAAAAGAAGCTATAAAAGAATATATATATCTAATTAGCATCTATAAACAATTAGAGATAAACAAGCTTCTAAACCTAAAAGAAGAAATATTCTATCTATTTACTAATAACCAACCTGCTATAGCTCTAGCAAATAATCCAGAACATTACTCAAAAACAAAGCATATAGATATACAACAGCACTTTGTAAGAGAAAAGATTCTAGAAGGAATAATAGATTTAAACTATATATCTACTAAACAACAACTAGCAGATATATTTACAAAAGCACTAAATACACCTACCTTTACAACATTATTTAATAAACTAAATATTATAAAATAGATATACTGCTTAAAGGGGTATGTTGAATATAAAGTTATAAAACTAAGCAATATAACTATTCTAAATAATTAAATAGAAGTTAAAAACAAAAATACTTCTAAGAAATTTGCAACAAGTAGATTGCAACTTAGAATATTTCTAATTGTTTCTAGTCTAAGCTATAAGAAGCTAAGATAGAAGAAATACAATACTTCCGAACTTGGAATAAGGTATAACATACCTAATAAACAAGATAAAAATATTACCTAAGCTCTAGCATAAATGGCTAATCTGACATTTAGGTTAGAAGTTGAAAAAGTACTAACAAACACACAAAATTTGTGTAAACCTACTAGTACTGAGCGTGATATATTATAAATTACACTAGCTCCTTTTAGACTAGATTTATTACTAGTTAGTGCACCTTATCTGAGCTTAGTAAGCATACAGTACTAGCAAAGCTAGCGTAATAAATTTATCTAAATCGACTTCTTAACACTTAGTTCACAATTGTGCTAAAACGCGTTTTCTGCAATTACTAGTAGTCTCTACTATATTACCCTACTAAACTTAGTAGAATCTTAACACAAATAGTATTGTAATACTTTAAAGTTTCTGAAACAATTTAAAACACTAGTTGTGTTAGATATAAAACTAGTGTTTTAAACTACGTACAACAAACATTGCAATCTACTTGTGTAATTCTTGTTTTAACTAAGTGTTTTACTAGTATATCTAAAACTCATGTTAAGTCTATCCGAAACTCAGAGACAAACCTATACAAATATTAGATAGATTGTTTCTCTAATCTTGTTGTAGATATAAACTAGACGTTCGTCCTACAAAAGAAAAATCAATTAGTTTAAATATTACTTCCACTTCTTAACATAATCTTGTAGGCTAGAGAGAGACTTCTTACAGAAGATACTAGATATCTAACAGTAGCAAAAGTCTAGGAGTTTAGCCTGTAGGAAATAGTAGTAATTTTTAAGAGACTAGTTAAGCTGCTAGGCAAAGTACTCTATCTTAGAGCAAAAGATAAAGAAAGCAATTAAGGCATTAGCAATGTCTAGTAAAAGAAAGCAGGGAAAGATAAAGGTATTAAAAGAGCTTTTAGCTAACTTAAAGGTGTCTTTGTCTTTATAGACTTCTTATAAGCAGTAAATGCAGTCTATAGGTTTAGAATAGAGGCAACTATAGCTAGATAGATCTTAGAGTAAGGCGTAAGTAGAGTTTTAAGTGTAAATTATAAAAAAGTCTACCTAATTACTAAGGTGCTAGTAGTTGCGTCTGTTTGCCTGTATGTAGTAAAGGCAATTAAATAGCTATTTACTAAAGTTGTCTTTAGAGCTAGAGAAATACTAGGGTTTCTTTATAGCCTTGTCTAGCTAGTTGTTGTATTAGTCTAGTAACTGCAGGAATTAATAAGCGCTAGCTAATATAGGAGTTAACAACATAGCAGAATAGCTCCAAAGTAGTATAAAGGTAGAAGGAGTAGTCTAAGTAGCTAGTATAGTTTAAAATTAGTCTATAGTAGCTAGTGTATTGTTGCGTTGTTTAGATTATAACAAAATAGTAAATAGCTGCTCTAAGTTGTAGTTAGGGCTAGTAAACCGATCCTGTTCTAGCTTAGTAGATTCTAAATAAAGTAGAGTAGAGCAGCGTAAGTGCCTAAATTAAGAGGTAGGTTAAGTAGGGGCTAAGCTCTTAGCAGCTAAGATAGCCTCTTTAGCAACAATGTAGTTATAGGCTAAGCAGAGCTTCTAGTAATCTAATTTAAGTTAGTAGGTCTAGGACTAGTGTGTGTTAAAAACAGTCTTAAGAGAATTGTACTTAGTAACTACATAGTTATGTTTATTAATAAGTGTAGAGCAGGTGTCCTTATACTAAGTAAGCTCTGTTTTAGTTGTCTAGAGTTTAAAAGTAATATTTAAAATCTTGTCTAATATGTTATAAAGAAAGCGTATAAGAAAAGAAGTAAAGATTGCTAGTTAACTATGCAAAAGACAAGAGAAGTACTAATTTAGCAGGTTGTCTAAAAGCTAGTAGAGGCTAAGAGATTAAATAAACTAAGAGTGTTAAGTAAGGTTACAATCTTCTAGGACTTGCTAAAAGAATTAGGAGGGTATTATATTAGCTTTAGTATATAAGCAAAGGAAGTTTTTAGTAAGCTTAGCTAATAAGCCCTAAGTGTTTAGCAAAGATACATTGCAGATAGAAACCTTAGAAGCTAGTGTATATATAGAGTCCTTATAGCAGATATTTAGTAGTTCTATAGCAGAAGCACTCTAGTGTTCTAAGATTATAGGCTTAAATATAGTAGACTTAGCGCCTTATGCCTCTAAATGTTAAATAGAAGAGTAATTGTTTAGAGAATAAGAAGTAGGTTTAAGAATTAGTGTTGTAAAGAAAGTAGGGGGAAAAGGAGGACAGACTACTTTCTTCCCTAATCTAGAAGACCTAGACTAACTAGACTAGGTAATTCCAAAATAGGAAGAGTATAGCCTAAAGAGGCAAGAGGAGTAAATAGAGTAATAAGATAATATAATAGACAAGTTATTATATTAAATGCTAGGTATAGAACAAAGAGAGGGGGAAAGTAAGTAGTATTTATACTCTGCTTTCGCTTCTCTCTATTACAAAGTAGAAGGATCTAGAATAGCTATTACTAATAGATGCTTAGAAATCAAGAGTAGATTTCTAAGCAGATTGCGTATGCAATTACGTATGCAATTACGCAACCTACTAGCAGATTACGTAGGTGTACACGTAACCTACTAGTAAAGGCAACGTGTTCTTAAGCTATTTATAGTAAGAAAGCTAACTCTAGATCTAGATAAGCTATTGCTATAATAAGCACAGCTTTCTAACGCTCTCTAGTTTGGTATTCTTCAGATAGTACTTTACTAGATTAGGTAAGCACTATACCTAATTAGGAAAGTACCTGTATTTAGGCCTAATATATATACATTTAGGCTAAATAGCTTAAGTTGCCTTTTTAAGTAATAATTATTCCTAAAAAGGAAACTATCTTATAAAGATTATAAGAAGAAAGTCTTATAACTTTACAAAGAAGAGGTCTAAGATAGACTAAAACATAGAACTGTTTACTATAATAATAGTAGACATTTAGAAGGCTCTAAAGAGGAAGAAGCTAACAAACCCTTAAGACCTCCTCTTAGAGTTTCTTAAGGATTAGTTTAGAACATTTATAAAAGAGGAAGTAGATAAGCTAGCACCTTACTGTAGTTCTAATATAAATCACGTAATTAAACTAGTTAAGTAAGATAGTAAAACTGTAATAGTACTATAGGGACTACTATACAACAAGTCCTACAAAGAGCTCCTAGTGCTATAATAATAACTTACTAGCTACTTAAACAAGAGCTTTATCTAAGTTAGCAAATCTAGTGCTTCTGCCCTTGTACTGTTTATTAAGAAACTAGGCAGAAGATAGACTGCTCTAGATAGAGGCTGTATTGTTGTAAAGAAGAAGAGCTATAAGCCTAAGTATTATTTAGCTAGAGAAATCCTAAATGCTATAAATAAAAGATAACCTAAGCGCTACCTATAGCAGAACTCTTACTACTACTATTGTCCTTATTGCCTCTTACAGTGTTAGTAATATCCTTAATAAGCATTTAGGCAAAGTCCTTATATCTAGAGACAAGAGAGAGCTTATACTACTTATAGAGGTTAGCCTTAAAGTTAATAAAGTGCGTAAGTAGTGCTAAGTTTATAGTAAGCTATATTAAGCAAGAAATTAGCAAATACTTAAGAAGTAGGTAAGAAAATAGGAAAATAACTTACTAGAGTCTTAACCTAGACTACTATTTTCTTAGCAGTAACAGCAGTGCACTCTGCAAAGACTATAGCAGCAGAAGGATTAGCTTTAACCTTATTAACCTTAGGTCCTTAGCCTTATACTTAGACTACTTAGTCTTATACCTAGTAGCAGATAAGCAAGTGTTAGGCTAGGATACAAGGTTAGTGCAACACAGAAGGTCCTTACGCTTCTTAAAGTCTGCTTTAAAAGGCTTAATAACACTAAAAAGCTTTATAGAGTTGCCTTTAAAGAACTGTAAGAAGATATAGTACTTATTTAAAGTCTTCTAAGTCTTACGCAGGGCCTAAGAGATAATTAGCTAAAGTAGTAAACACTAAGTAATAAGAACTAGAGAACTTACCTTATAGTAGTAAGTATAGCTAAGAATATAGTTAGCGCAGCTAGTAGAACAGCTACTAGCAGTAAAGGTGTAGACCTAGCTAGCTAACACGTAGTTAATGTAGATCTTAGAATCTTTATAGCTACTAGCGTATTAAGTACACAGGAACTACTTACCTTAACTCTTAGGCTAAGTATTAGTAGGAGCATTATTAAAGGCTTTCTTAATCTTATTATCTTTAAGGACAACGTCTTCTGTTATAAGCTTTGCCTTCTTAGCTAAGTAAGTGTTAGAGGGGGCAGGATCTGCAGGAGCAGCGCTGCAGGCCTAAGCAAAGTAGAAAGTTAGTAAGTAAGTAGACTAGAAGAGGAGAGACAACTTACCTGCTTGCCTTGCGCCTTCTTAGTAGGGGAAAGCAAGGTAGAAGGTAATTTAGGAGGCACTATTGTTAAAATTAAGTAGAGCAGGGCAGTTAAACAATTACATAGTAGTAGAGTCTTAAGAGGAAGGTGTATAGGCTTAGAACGTAGTGCAACAGAGAATATAAAATGTAGAGAATAGGTAATAGAGTTGTTTTAACTAAGACGCGCGCTAATAAATAAGAAATAAGTAAGAGGATACTGTAATAGGCTAGGCCTAGGTGCTAGCTTCTTAGCGTACACTGCCTTAGTAGTACTCTAGCTTATACTCTTAGTATAGACTAGAGCCCTGCTACGAAGCTAAAATATTTAAAATAGGATTATAAAAACTCTGTAACCTCTGCTATAGAGGTTCTCTATTAAATCTATCTTGTATTTTACTAGCAAACTCCCTTAGAGGTTAGCTCCTTACATAGCACCTTATACTTCTAAATACTAAATAGAAGAAGAGTTGTTTAGAGAGCAGGGGGTAGGTTAAAGAACTAGTGTCTCTTTATTACCTAGAAACTTAGAAGAGGGTTAATTAAAACTAGTAGAAGAAAGGCCCCCTAAGTAAAAAACAAAGCGCTTAGTAGTAGTTCTAGCAGAACAGCAGCTAGCTTTATAGAATAGGTTAGCAACCTGCTTAGAAATAGATAATATAGGCTAGGTTATAGAGTTAGTAGAAGAAATACGTATTTTAGACTTATTTCCATAGTGTAAGAGATTGTAGTTATATTTAAAGAGAAGTATCTTATCTTTATAAGTATTGTTAGAATTAGCTAGCGCTATAGCTACAGTTTTAAAGATGTAGTAAGATTTGTAAAAAGTAGGTTAAAATTTAGTTAAAAAGTAAGTTAGGTAGGTAGAGAAGAAAGCAGAGTACCTAGTGCCTAAAGTAGTAGTAAGGACCTAGAGAGAAGCTAAGTAAAAGAAAGAAGGTGTACAGTAAAAGGTTAGTAAAAAAAAAAAAAAAAAACCAAGTTAGTAAAAGAGATAGAGTAAAATAAGAAGTAGTAACTAATACTTAAGGTTATGTAAAAAGAACTAAGTCTTACTATACTTTAAGAAGTTAAAGAGAAGTAGTACTAAACTACTTAAAAGGCGCTAAAGTAGTAGGTACTAGACTACTTAAAAGGTGCTAAACTAGTGTAAAAAGAAGCGCTAGACTACTTAAAAGACGCTAGACTACTTAAAAGGCGCTAAAATAGTAAGAGAAAAGATAGAAGTACTAAACTACTTAAAAGGTACTAAAGTAGTAGGCGCTAGACTGCTTAAAAAAGCACTAATACTAGGTAGAAGAAGGGCGCTAGACTACTAAAAAGGTGCTGAAAGAAGAACAGGCTAGTACTCTAAAGCTAAAAAGAAGGTAGAACACTTAGTGTACTAAGGTTTAGTAGCTAGTTTATACTTAAAAAAGCGCGTAGGTAAGGCTAATCTATACGTAAAAACAGGCACTTACTACCTACGTAGGAAGGAGATAGAGACTAAGAAAAAAAGCTCTAATAGCTAGAGCTATTGCTTAGTTAAGAGATAGCTTACTAAACTAGGCAAAAAATTGTGCAACCTTTAGTAATAGTAGCTAACTTTACTACAAAACAAAGGCAGAAGCCTAAGAGAAGAGCTTAGTTTTAAGCTGTTAGGTCTGCTATTATATAAGGCAGACCTAATAAGTACAAAAGAAAGCAATCTAAAATGCTAACATATTTAAAAAGGAGTAAATAAAATAGCAGACAGAGAGCTATAAGAAGGCAAAGATAGCTACCTACTTATAGTAAGTAGGCCTAGGCTCCTAAGCTAGAAGTAGAAGAAGGCCTATACTCTAAAAGTAAAGTAAAAGTTAGCAGGATAGATTCTGCTAAGTTAGATAAGCACCTACTAGTAGGTTGTGCTATCTAACTATAGCAGAAGTCCTAACACTAACACTAACTACCTCTTCTAAGAGGGAGTATAAAGGATTCAAATTGTAAGGGCACTATAGGCAGGTATAAGAGATAGAAAAAAAATATATAGTATTAGATAAGATAAGAGATAAATTCTTAGAGGTTAAGTTTCTAAGAATTAAGAGGACTATATACGTGTGTGTAGGCTCTAAGGGGTAACTATAGTTGCCCTAAGGTGTTCCTAAGAGTTAGCACGCCTAAGGTAGAAAGCCTCTAATATTAAGCTATCTAATAAGACGTAACGCTTACACTGCAACATGCTGTAGCTATATAGAATGCACCTTACAATACACTATATACTAAATATACAGAATACCCTATATAAGCTAATTTTATCCTAAATTAATAGAATATAGATTAGATTAAGTAGGATGTAATTACTAATTATATCCTTAAGCTAGACATAAAAGGATTTACTCCTTAGCTAGCTGCTATAGCTAATATAGCTAATTCTTTATATACAAAGCGTAATATAGGCTATATTAGCATAGACTAGCCTATTATATTAATTAAGCGCTGCTTTAACCTAATAGTCAAGTTTAATTATAAGTACAACAATAAGAGAGCTCTCTATAAAGATCTAGAGATAATATAAGGTAAGTTTAGTTTAGGCTTATAGCAAATATTAAAGCTAAGTATAGTATCTAGGATAATAATATATACAACTTTAATAACACAGGCTTTATAATAGGTGTAATAGGCTAGGCCTAGGTGCTAGTTCCTTAGCGTACACTGCCTTAGCAGTACTCTAGCTCGCACTCTTAGCATAGACTAGAACCCTGCTACAGAGCTAAAATGTCTAAAACAAGGTTATAAAAACTCTGCAACCTCTGCCCTAGAGGTTGTTTTCTATTAAATCTATCTTGTATTTTACTAGCAAATTCCCTTAGAGGTTAGCTCCTTACAAATAGATTTAATTACTAACATAAGGATTAATAAGCAAGACGTTTAACAACGCTGCTAGGCGTCTAAGTAAATACAGCATTAAGCTGTGTACTAGTAACAACAATTAATTAGACATTAGGACTAAACTCTAGAACATTGCTACCTTGTTAGTACTAGAGGAATAGCAGGATAAGCTACTAGCTTACGTACTAAAACGCCTAACTACCTACCTGTTATAAGCAACCCTACCTAAGGCTGCAGTAGCTATTACTAACAATAAGGCCTACCTAGCTACAGACCCTAACTAGGATCTACTAAGAGAAGACATAAGTAAAACTATATAACAGCTAGTTAAAGCCTAGGTCTAAGCTTACGTTGCATCTATAGAATTACTAAACTATATTACAACACCCCCTATCTCTGTATATATAAATAATAATAAGCTAAACAAGGCTATAAAGTTACTTAATATAGGCAAGTTTAGTAGCAACTAACGTGCATACAGAACGTTTAAGTCTTAAATAAAAAACAAGCTAAGGTCTATAGAGGACTAAGAAGCTGTCTTAAGAGTTGCCTACATGTTTAACAGGCTAGAAGGATAAGCTATACAAGTTAGCTTATTATAGAAGGATTATAACCTAATAGGTATAACTACCTAGTTCTAGGACTTCTTAGACAAGTAGTATAAGGACTCTTTGTTTAAGGAACATTCTTAGCAGAAGCTCTAAACTATTACTATAAAGAAGAGTAACTAGAGTGTTAAAGCTTTTAATACAGAGTTTATCTAGCTAGCCTATAATGCTGCTAAGGAGGACAACACAAAGAACCTTAAGACTAGGTATATATCTATACTCTGCCTAGACCTCTAAGACAAAATAGTGTTAGTAGACATCTTAGATAACTAGGATCTCTAGAGTCTTATAGCTAAGGTCTTAGTAGTAGAGGTTAACCTCTGTAGGTCTAAAGTACTAATAAACAGCACCTTTAGACAACATATATAAAGAACAAACCTAGATAGTATAGACTAGGAACTTACTAAAGTCTACTCTAGGAAGATTAAGTTAGACAATTAACAGTAAGCAGAGTAGTAAACTTAGAAAGTTATAGAGTAGTAGAAGGCTGCTAACGTCTGCTTAAGATGCAGAAAGAAGGGCTACTATATAGATAGATGTAAGTTAGCCCTAGCTAAGAGACTAAAGAGTATCTAGGTTAGGAGTGTAATTACTAAAATCTCTAAAAACAAAGACTTAAACAACAAAGGTTTAGAAAACTAGAAACTTCTGTTTAAAGATATAAACAGGGATTAGGAAGAGAAGTTATAAAAAGAAAAGAACAGTTCTAAGAGTTCTACTAATAGTAGATAGATAGCAAGCCTATATTACTATATGTAATAGTATAAGATAACACTATAGCACATACATTAATTAATACTAGGTGCTTAACATATAGTATAGTCTCCTCTAAGTTTACATTATAAAACAACTTCTAACACACTCCTATATATAGACGTAGGGTAGTAGGTATAGCTAAGAAAGTAACCTAGGTAACTAATGTTGTAAGAATAAAGATTAACATTAATAGCTATAGAGAGACCTCTAGGCATATATACTAGATAGGGAAAGGAAGTATAATCTTATCCTAGGGAGACTATAGATAGACAAGAACAAAGTTACTATAGCACTAGCTAAGAAGACGTTGTTTATCTACTTCTTACAGACATAAGTAAGAAGCAAAGAAGATATCTATCCTAACTAGCTACCTAAGCCTGTTAGCCTAGAGTTGTACTAGGCGCTAAGGAAGAAGTTTAAGATAGACTAAAACATAGAACTGTTTACTACATTAATAGCAGACATTTAAAAGGCCCTAAAGAAGAAAGAGCAGATAGATCCTTAGGACCTTCTTCTAGAGTTCCTAAAGGATAAGTTTAGAACATTTATAAAGGAGAAAGCAGACAAGCTAGCTCCTGTTAAGTTTTACACTTTAGACAAAGTCTGTAAGTAATTGTTTAATTAGGTCTTAAGGATAAATACAAGAGCAGGGAGCCTAAGGGGTAAGTAGTATACGTCTAGGACCTTAGCTACTTAGGTTGCTAGGAAGAGTATAGAGTAGACTATCTGTTTTGCAAGCAGGGTTAAGATATTCTAATAACAACATTAATTAATAAGGTTAAACACAAACTATAAGGGTTGTGTTCCTACTAACTATATACTACTGCTGTCCTATACTGTCTTATAGTTTCCTATTAAGTCTTATAGAGGGCCTTATAAGAACTATAGAACTTTTATAGAAATTATAAGTTGTTACATAACTGCTATTCTACAGTCTTAGCTCTTAACTGTGTGTAGGAATTTATAGGACTGCACGTAACTAAGGCTAGGTGTTCTACTAATCCCTGTTGTGTTATTAGTAATAACCTTCTAACCCTGCAGTTTCTTCTCTAGATTGTAACACTAGTGTTTAAAATGTTAAGTTTTACACTTTAGACAAAGTCTGTAAGTAATTGTTTAATTAGGTCTTAAGGATAAATACAAGAGCAGGGAACCTAGAGGGTAAGTAGTATACGTCTAGGACCTTAGCTACTTAGGTTGCTAGGAAGAGTAAAGAGTAGACTATCTGTTTTACAAGCAGGGTTAAGATATTCTAATAACAAAGTTAATTAACAAGGTTAAACACAAACTATAAGGGTTGTGTTCCTACTAACTATATACTACTGCTGTTCTATACTGTTCTATAGTTTCCTATTAAGTCCTATAGAGGGCTTTATAAGAACTGTAGAACTTTTATAGGAATTGTAGAATGTTACGTAACTGTTGTTCTACAGTCTTAGCTCTTAACTATGTGTAGGAATTTGTAGGACTGCACGTAACTAAGGCTAGGCGTTCTGCTAATCTATGTCGCGTTATTAGTAATAACCTTCCAACTCTGCAGCCTCTTCTCTAGATCGTAACAGCTCCTTACAATAGTCCTAACATAGATTACGCAATTAAGCTAGTTAAATAAGATAGTAAACCTGTAATAGTACTATAGGGACTACTATACAACATGTCCTGCAAAGAGCTCCTAGTCCTCTAACAACAACTTACTAGCTACTTAGACAAGGGTTTTATTTAAGTTAGCAAATCTAGTGCTTCTGCTCTAGTGTTGTTTGTTAAGAAACCTAGTAGAGGTCTCTAGTTTTGTGTTAATTACTAAGTATTAAACGCAATTACTAAAAAGAACTAGTACCTACTACTCCTAATTTATAAGACTCTTTTACAGATATTAAAGGCGTTATAGTTTACTAAGGTAGACGTTATTTAAGCCTTCTACTAGATTAGGATTACTAAAGGAGACAAATAGAAAACAGCTTTCTAGACAAGATTTAGACTCTATAAGTAGTTAGTAACGCTATTTAGACTAGCTAACGCACTAAGTACATTCTAATAGTATATTAACTAGGTCTTAAGAAAGTGCCTAGATAAATAGTGCTCTGCCTACATAGACAACGTGTTAATCTACTCTAACAGCACTTAGGAGGAACATAAGGCTAAAGTTAAAGAGGTAGTCTAGAAACTAGGAGCTGTAGGGCTGCACCTTAATATAGAGAAGAGTAAGTTCTCTGTTAAGAGTACTAAGTATTTAGGGTTTATTATTAAGGCTAGAAAGGGCATCTAAATAGATCCTATAAAGGTTGCTGCTATAAAGTTATAAGAACCCCTAAAGATAGTAAAGAGGATCTAGAGCTTTCTAGAGTTTGCAAACTTCTACTAACAGTTTATTAACTAGTTTTCTAGCATAGCAGAGCCCCTTACATGTCTAATAAGGAAGAATATTCTCTTTAAGTAGGGAGAACTCTAGCAGTAAGCTGTTAACGCTATAAAAGCTGCATTTACTAAAGAACTAGCCCTTACAAACTTTAACTTAGACTTAGAAATAGTATTAGAGTATAGCGCGTTAGAATAGGCAACAGGTGGGGGTTCTATCCTAATATAGGAAAGATAAGGTACTTTGTACATTAGTATACTTCTTAGCTAAGAACTCTAAGGCAGAAGTAAACTATACTATTTATAACAAGGAAATGCTAGCAGTAATTAAGTGCCTCTAAGAGTAGAGCACAGAACTAAAGCAGGTAAAAGAATTTACAGTTGTTACTAATTATAAGAACTTAGAGTACTTCTGTAAAGCCTAACTCCTCTCTAAAAGACACGTCTAATAGTTAAGCCTCTTTAGCTAGTTTAACCTTACTTTTGCCTACAGGCCTAGCAAAGTTAATAACTAAGCAGATGCGCTCTTAAGAAAAGAAGAGAATATTTCTCTGTCTATAGAAGATAAGAGAACTAAGACTAAACAGTTTTAACTGTTAAAACTATTTATATAAGTAATAAGGACTAATCTAGAAGATAACTCTACTAACAATATATAAGTTTTTTCCTTAGGACTAAAAAGAGCAGACAGACTCCTCTCTACAACACTCTAGAATAAAGAACTGTAGCAGGACTACTATAAGGAACTAGACTAAGCGCGTATAAAGAAACCTCTAGGTAGAAACCTAGAGCCTTATAACAATATTAAAGAATTTAAAACGCTCTAGAAGAATACTACCTAGAATAATAAGACCTACTAACTTACTAAGTCTTCTATCTTATTAGGAGCTAGGAAGTTTTCTGTATAGCTTAACCTTAAAGTTTCTCTCTCTAAGTGTTTTGTAGATAATAGAGACTAACTATGTTACTATAGGAGAGTATAGGTTCTAAACTCTAATACTCTTAGGACTAAGATTATTAACAATGCCTATTATTTACTAATTGTAGGCTATCTAGGATAAGAAAACATATATACAATCCTCTCTTAATCCTACTTCTAGCTAGGAATGTTAACTGCACTATAATAATATATTAAAAACTGCAACATCTATAAGAGGACAAAACTATAGAGGAATTTAAAACAAGGACTTCTAAAAACCCTCTCTTTGCCTAACAAAATCTAGAAAGAAATTTCTATAGACTTTATTATAGACCTCCCTAAAAGTAACAATAATAGTAATCTTATAGTTGTTATAGATAGACTCTCTAAAGATATTATCCTAGTTCTCTTGCTAGACCTGTTAGTAAAAACAGTTACCTAAGCATTTATATCTAACATAGTAGCCTACTATTAGTTGCCTAATGCAATTGTCTCTAATTAAGGAACCTAGTTCTTTAGTAACTTCTAGTAGACAATATGCTAACTGCTAAAGATTATATAGAGACTCTTAACAGCCTTCTACTCTTAAACTAATAGGAGCACTAAGCATATAAACTCTGTAGTGTAAAGTTATAAGACTTTCTTCTTATTATCTTTATTAGATAGTTTCCTTTTTAGGAATAGCTATTACCTAAAAAGGCAACTTAAGCTATTTAGCCTAAATATATATATATTAGGTCTAAATATAGGTACTTTCCTAATTAGGTATAGTGCTTACCTAATCTAGTAAAGTACTATCTGAAGAATGCTTAACTAGAGAGCGTTAGAAAGCTGTGCTTATTATAGCAATAGCTTATCTAGATCTAGAGTTAGCTTTCTTACTATAGATAGCTTAAGAACATGTTGCCTTTACTAGTAGGTTACGTATACACCTACGTAATCTGCTAGTAGGTTGCGTAATTGCATACGTAATTGCATACGCAATCTGCTTAGAAATCTACTCTTGATTTCTAAGCATCTATTAGTAATAGCTATTCTAGATTCTTCTGTTTTGTAATAGAGAGAAGAGAAGTAGAGTATAAATACTACCTACTCTCTCTCTCTCTTCGTTCTGTACCTAGCATTTAATATAATAACTTGTCTATTATATTATCTTATTGTTACTATATTTACTCCTCTTGCCTCTTTAGGCTATACGCTTCCTATCTTGGAATTACCTAGTCTAGTTAGTCTAGGTCTTCTAGATTAGGGAAGAAAGTAGTCTGTCCTCTTTCCCCCCCTCTACTTTCTTTACATGTAGTAGAGGCCTACTTAAGAGCCTATATTAACTAGGCTTAAGACAATTAGTCTACTTAGGTACTAGTAGCCTAGATTGCGAATAAAGGCTAGGTAGCTACATCTACTAGCTTTAGCCCCTTCTTCCTCTAGCACAGTTACAATGTAGACCTAGTCTAGATAGACCTAGACTTAACAGCAGAGTTATTGCACTAACATGCAAGAGAACCTACTAGAGCTGCAGTAAGTATAGTATAGAAGTTTGCTAAAATAGTTAACTTTATTAAGGCCTAGATAGCAGAGGCTTAGTAGATATAAGAATAATAAGCTAATGTACACTAAAGAGAAGCCTCTTAACTAAAGGTTAGAAATAAAGTCTAGCTAAAGCTAGGAAACTACTTCTTAAATAGCTAAGCTAGCTAGAAGTTAGATTAGAAGAACTAGAAGTACACAGTTATAGAGGTTATCTCTCTACACAATATTAAACTAAATATTAATAGTAAAATCTATCCTATCTTCTACGTTAACTAGCTTAAGTTGTGCCTACAGAACTCTCTTTATAGATAATTAAACAACAACCTATAGCCTAGCCCCCTAATTATTACTAACAACAATAGCACATTCTCTAAGGAATAGAAAGTTAACTCTATCTGCAGGAAACAATAGTCTAGAAAGAGAGGCAGGAGACGTAAATACCTAGTATAATAAGAAGGCTATACTAGCAAAATATAGAAAAGAGAGGATGTTTATAAAGACTTAGAAGCTTTAGACAGATAGTTGTCTACAATAAGAGACAGAAGAGATAGAGATTGGAACTTACCTCTAGGATTCTAGTTAGAATCCCTAGAGGGGAATAATTAGCTCTCTTACTCCTAAGAGGGGAGAGAAGCAGAAAGGGAGGTATGCATAAGTAAAGAGAAGACATATATAATTATAAAAGAGAAGTACTAGTTTATTAGAGATATTATTTATTGTATTAGGCTATCTTAAGAGACAGACTGCCCTAGATAGGAGCTGTATTATTATAAAGAAGAAGAGCTGTAGGCCTAGGTATTATCTAGCTAGAGAAATCCTAAATGCTACAGATAAAAGAAAACCTAAGCGCTACCTACAGCAGAACCCTTGTTACTACTATTGTCCTTATTACCTCCTGTAGCGTTAGCAATATTCCTAAAAAGTATTTAGGTAAAGTCCTTATGTCTAGAGATAAGAGGAAGCTTAAACTACTTATAGAGGTTAGCCTTAAAGTTAATAAAGCGTGTAAGCAGCACTAAGTTAATAGCAAGCTATACTAAGTAAGAAATTAGTAAATACTTAAGAAATAGGTAAGAAAATAGGAAAATAACTTACTAGAGTCTTAACCTAGACTACTGTTTTCTTAGTAGTAATAGCAGTGCGCTCTATAAAGACTATAGTAGCAAAGAGATAAGCCTTAACCTTGTTAACCTTAGCCTTATACTTAGACTACTTAGTCTTATACCTAGTAGCAGACAAGCAAGTATTAGGCTAGAATACAAGGTTAGTATAATATAGAAGGTCTTTACACTTCTTAAAGTCTGCTTAGATAGGTATAATAATGCTTAAAAGCTTTACAGAGTTACTTTTAGAGAACTATAAGAAGATATAGTACTTGTTTAGAGTCTTCTAAGTCTTACATAGAGCCTAGGAGATAATTATCTAGAACAGTAAACATAGAGTAATAAGAACTAGAGGACTTACCTTATAGTAGTAAGCGTAGCTAAAAATACAATTAGCAAAGCTAGTAGAACAGCTACTAGTAGTAAAGGTGCAGACCTAGCTAGCTAACGCGCAGTTAATATAGATTTTAAGATCTTTATAGCTGCTAGCGTATTAAGTATATAGAGACTACTTACTCTAACTCTTAGGCTAAGTGTTAGCAGGAGTATTATTAAAGGCTTTCTTAATCTTATTATCTTTAAAGACAATATCCTCTGTTATAAGCTTTGCTCTCTTAGCTAAGTAAGTGTTAGAAGGAGCAGGATCTGCAAGAGCAGCGCTGTAGGCCTAAGCAAAGTAAAAAGTTAGTAAGTAAATAGACTAGAAGAAGAGGAGCAACTTACCTACTTGCCTTGCGTCTTCTTAGTAGGGGAACGTAAAGTAGAGGGCAACTTAGGAGCTACTATTGTTAAAATTAAGCAAGGTAGAGCAGTTAAATAGTTAGATAGTAGTAAGGTCTTAAGAGAAAGGTGCGCAGGCTTAGAACATAGTGCAACAAAGAATATAGAAAGTAGAAAGTAGGTAATAGAGTTATTTTAACTAAGACGCGCGCTAATAAATAAGGAATAAGTAGAGAGGTACTATAATAGGCTAGGCCTAGGTGCTAGCTCCTTAGCGTACACTGCCTTAGTAGTACTCTAGCTTACACTCTTAGTATAGACTAGAACCCTGCTACAAAGCTAAAATGTCTAAAATAGGGTTATAAAAACTCTGCAACCTCTGCTCTAGAGGTTATTCTCTATTAAATCTATCTTGTATTTTACTAGCAAATTCCCTTAGAGGTTAGCTTCTTACAATAGGCTAGATATTAACAGAAGTAGTTATTATAGGCTTAGAGCGTTAAGAACAATTAAAGGCAGTGCAGCAGAGCAACTAGGAGTAGACAATAGTTATATATTAAATTAATAGTAAAGAATAGGCTATTCTACTCTTTATTATCTTTAAAGGCTGTAACTACCTCTCTGCCTAGTATAAAGAGCTTAATCTGCTCTATAACTAGGTTATTAAAGTCTCTAAGAATAGATAGACTCCTAATAAGCTTAGTCTAGACTAGTTAAAGCACTTTAATGCCTATATAAAGACGCATACCTAAGAAGTACACTAGCTACTTCTTATTAATAGCTATAAGAGCTGTAACTCTCTTTACTTCTAACAATACTATAAGAAAGTAGATATTATTACACTATATATACCTTTACACTTGTCTTACCTCTTATAACTCCTAGATATAGGTTGCTTTACTTCTCTAAAGAAGGTATATAGGTACTTACCTAAGAATCTTATATATAACTATATTACTTATATTACTAAACCTAAGTTTCTACTATGCTTTATAGACGCCTACAAGAAGATATTTACTTTTAGCAATATCTCAGAAGGCTTCTAAGGCGCTAGAATAGTCCCTCTTAACCTAGAATAGGTTATAATAGATCTTAATATCTGCCTACATACTCTACTACTACCTACTATATAAGATAAGCTCTAGTAGGCCTAAACTCTAAGCACTACTCTGTAATTAGAGTTATAATTAATGCTAGTTTAAAAGAGGATTTAAAGGTATATAAGCAGCTTACTAACTTTAATAGTTAAGGCCTTTTAAAAGCTTACTAAAAGCGCAGCTATAGTAGTATATAAGCTAGTATTAGCTTATAAGAAGATTACTAGGCTTTAAGTAGTAGATAAAGCTGCTATATAACCTAAATCGCATAAAAGAAAGAAGTTATAGTAAGAAACATTCCTAAAAGCTAAGGAAGGCCTTTGATTAACTACTTTAACTAAGTTTTAAATGCATAGTAATAGTAAGAAGGTAAGAAAGTAAGTATGTATTAGACAAGGTAAGGTAGCTTAAATATACTATAAAAAGTGCTATAATATAAAGTATAACTTACGCATATATAAAAAGCCTATAAACAGTGTTACTAAATAATATTATATGCTCTACTACTATATAAAAGGCTAACATAGGCTAATGCAAGCTATAATAGAGTAGAGGTTTAATATAGTCTACTACAGTAGATAGGTTAAGTAAAAAAAAACTAAGTAATCTAGAATTAAAATCTAGATTTTAGATAAGCTAATACCTAAAAAATATAGGTGTATTTAGACATGTAATCTAGGTATTTACTACTTTATTATTAGCTAATCTATCTGCTTACGCTAAGCTCTAAGACCTTCCTCTACTCTTTAAGACCTTCCTCTACTCTCTCTCTCTTCCCTACTCTCTCTCTTCCCTACATCCTAACATCTGCAGCTCTAAGCACTTACCCCTCTTTTCTTCTCCTCTTTCTCTCTTTCTTTCTGCCTTCACAAATCAGTAGATTTTCTAACTAGAAGTAAAGAAGGGGCTTAGCTATTATATCCTCTTCTGAGAGGAAAGGAGAGAAGGAGAGAGAGAGAGAAGGAGAGAAGAAGAGAGAGAGAAGGAGAGAAGAGGAGAGAGAGAGAAGGAGAGAAGAGGAGAGAGATAGAAGGAGAGAGAGAGAAGGAGAGAAGGAAAGAAGAGGAAATTATATAGATAGATAGCTTCTTGTTACCTTGTTAGGCCTACTCTTCTGCTGTTATCTCCTCTTTACTAAAAAAACACAGAAATCTATTAATAAACACATAAAATCTGTGTTTTTTAAACAATCTAGGGTAAAAAACCCGACCTGCTTACCGTAGTGGTCTTAGCAGAGTGATCCGCTCAATCGTGTGATCCGCTTGACCGTAGAGTACGTTAATATGTAGCTTTACAAAGTTAATGTTATAGGCACAGTTCAGGTTTTCGAACAAGATGCTTGATTTTGCCGCTTAATATCATGCATACACGAGGCTCTTTAACTTGCCCCCGCCTAAGGGCAAGAGTAGCAATATTAGTCCATCGCTTTGTGCCACCACTAACATTACTCCAATGTTAACGCTCGATAAGCAGGAGAACCTTGAGAGCCGTCGGGTCCCGCGCAAAATTGAGCCAAGAAGCTGAGTTTGTGAGCATTCCATTCGCTAAGGGCCCAATACCCCAAGGGAAGCATCAACGCGCTGTTTCAACACTTTCGACAACTAAGACAGCTCTAGTGTTGCAAGCATGCAAAAAGCTTGGTACAACAGTTACCCATGCATGCTACGCCAGTATCGCTATCATCCTCAAGGATCTGCAGCCATCACGCAGTGGAGTAAACTCCACGGTACATCAGCTACTGCATGGTCGATGAGCGTCCCAACTGCGCACGACCATACAATGTTACTGATAATGCTGTCTCCGTGTACCACTATACCTCTGGCAACAGTCTCGCTCCCGAGCTTACCATTCCCTCCGCTGCAGACAGGTTGTCAAACAACAACCCAAGTCCGGAGCAAGTTCAGGTTGAGTTTCATCATCTGATCGACCAGGTCAAAAAGTCCTATGTCTCGAATCGTGGGCCTCCTGATGAGCTTGATCTGGCCCCATATCTTCTGCGAATGGCTAATCAACATGCCCCTCACTCCAGTTCTAAAGATTCACTCAACTAACCCGTACCCCCACTAAACCCCTCATCTTCAGTCTCCATATCCTCCATGGGTAAACTTGACAGCATTATTGCACCGCAACGAGGTGCATTCACCGCAAAGGACCCGTGGGTTATGGGAGAAGAGCTGGGGATAGGTATTGGACTATTCTTGGGCACATTGCAAAGAAAATTGCAATTGAGTGCTGCGAACAATGAAGCATAACATGAAAGGGAAGAAGTAGAAAGGTTCTTGGAAAACTACTCTTCTGTCGTAGCAGAGGGTTTGGAATAGAAGCTGGACCTGACGATGAGCCTAATGTTAAGTGAGTGCATTAAGAGCTCGTGGCCATGGTGAAAGTTGAAATAGGCTTTTACGCTCTTTTTGGAGTATCGGTTCTCGGCTCTAGAATACATATGTAGTATTATGTACGTAAGAACACGACGATGCGATCTCAAAGATGTTTGTCTCGCGTCAACACCAATTCTAATTTTTTGGAACCCTTGAACTTCCTTTCTATCTACAATGAATGATACCAGAGCAGACATCATTGAGACCGTGGATCAGGTCCATAATCTAGTCGATTACATCGTCTCTCAATATGTGCCACCACTTTCCCACCTACCGATCCTCTACGTTGATCTTGAAGGCGTGAACCTCTGTCGTGAGGGCTCTGCATCCATCCCCACCTTGTTGATCGATTTCGACGGCCCTGCGCGGCGCGTGTGCCTGATTGATTTTCATTTACTGGGTGCGCGAGCTTTCACAACCGCTGGAGCCAAGCAGAAGACTATGAAAGATATTTTCCAGAACGAAAATATTCCAAAGGTTTTCTTCGACGTCCGAAACAATTCAGATGCTCTGTACGCACACTATGGCGTAGCATTGCAGGGGGCTGAAGATGTTCAGCTCATGGAGAGTGCTGCAAGGACGACGACAGCTTCGAGGAGGCTGTTATATGATTTATCAAGATGCATCAAGAAACAGATCAAGGGTGTCGATCTAGCGAGTTGGAAGTCGTCCAAAGAAAAAGGCAAGCAACTTTTCAAGACTAAGCATGAAGGCGAAACCAGCCTTTTCAATCAGCGTCCAATCCTGGAGGACATTGTTATGTACTGCGTGGGCGACGTCCAGTATCTTCCTGAGTTGCGAAAGCGATTTCTTCCAGAGTCGTATGAGGCACGAGCCATCGTCAACGAAGAAACGAAGAAACGCCTTGTAGCCTCCCAAAAGCCAGATTAACAGCCGTATGGCGAGAAAAGGGTAACGGTTCCTTGGGACCAGCGACAAAACAAGGTTCTGGACAAGCTCAACTACCTACCTTACAGCCACGCCATGGATGATTTATTTCTTCCAGACGATGACTGGAGTAATGGAGACAACAGCTACTGGGATGACGACGGTCCTACCAACTGCAGGGATATCATCAACGATTGCGACTATGAATACTACTATTCTGACGGATATCTCGATGTGGCTGTAAGAAGCTGGTCAACTTGCTCGGGCAAATGATTATTAGGACTGCAAGAAGAAGCATGGTGTAGGGAATTGCAGTCTCATCGGCAGGACAGGACATGACAGAGCCTGGGCAAAATTCGGTCATGTTTATTTCAGCGGAATAAATCTTCCATCTCACAAATTTTCGCTGCAATGGCATTCTGGCTTTGACGGACCTGCGTTCAATGACCCTTGCCGTGCAAAGCGCAACTCTGCACACGAATTTACACCTGGAATTGCGAAGGGCTGAAACATGTTTACGCACACGAAAACGACGCAGGATGGGGTGGTTGCCAACATCTTATATAGGAGATACTCTAGTTGTTGCAGTGCATTTGCACTCAACGCTTCATATTTGCAACCTCGCTTCTTGAGGGTTGCTCACCCGGTCGACAAAGGATTCTGAAATGGGCAGGATCCGTTCGATAGCGTCCATTGGGGAATCTGTCATCGTTAGTCTAGAATCGTATTCCACACGTGAAGTCGAACACTTACTCTTCCTCTGCCTTCTCCCTCGCCTTGCTCTTCTTTTCACCAGTCCATATTCTCATCATCTCCAACAGCATGTTGCCATAGTAGTACGTCTCGCTGTCTCCGCCGCCCATGCCGCCGCTCTTCTTCAGAAACGCGGTGAGCGCCCTGACGCTGGGCCCGTCGCTGCGGTTGCCGGCTGTCGTCTCGATTGGGTGGTGGCGCTGAGCAATCTCGCACATTTCCTTGGAGAGACTGGTCTTGTTGAATGTCTTGGTTGAGCCGGGGATCTTGACCTTCTTGTCAAGGAGGGCATTCAGCTTGCGGCGCACAGCCGCGGCCTGGACGTGTCAGCAGGCTCGTAGCTCGCGAGATAGACAGGAGCAAGATGCACATTCTCGTAGCAGGGCACTTCGCCTTTCTTCTCTTCAAGTACAATGTCGAGATAGCTGTCCGGAAGGTCGGCGCTGGCTTTCTCTGCGCCTGCTCCCTCAATCTTCTTCGGCGCGGCTTTGGCTTTGGTCCCAGGTGCCGAATCTACTTGTGGGGACGCATTCTCCTTGTCCCTGCCCTCATCCTCGCTATCGCTACGCCCCTCGGTGTCGGCGGCTTCCGGCTCTTTGGTTGGCTTCCGGTAGGGCTCAGTGCGCGCGTTTTTAACGCGACTTTTCGGGATCTTTTCGCGTGCCATTGTGGCGCAAAGTGTGGGGTCAACAGAGGCGATGAGATCCAGTTGTGCAAGTCGACGAGCGTGTTGTGCGGGCCGCAGCTATGAGCATCCGTGATGTCATTTGTTGTTGTGGGAAACGCGTGCAGAAGCGCGCCAGCTAGCGTGCTTGACCGACGCGCGGCGCGTGTCCGGCGCTCAGAAAGTAAAGTACAACCGCCACGCTTTCCCAATCGGGTAACACGGCTCCCCAAATCTCACCTCGTAAGCGCTCTGCGTTATGGCTGCACATGCTCTTCGCGTCCGCTCGTTATCAACGCCCGAGATGCTAGACCATACTTATCCCGAAGCCGGGGTCTGTCCACGCCAGAATTGGCTCACGTGCTTAAACTGCTCACGCCTTGGAGCTGTCGCCTTCGTTCCCATTCCCAATCCACAGAACGTCTGCACGGTGCACACTGAACATTCGTGATGGCGCTCTTTTTGCCGATTACGACAGACAGCCTCAATTACAACGAACCAGTTGCGTTCCAACTTCGAGTCGACAGAGAGCTTCTGAGCATTACCAAGCGAAAGCTCGCTTTGGCCCGGTATCCGCAAGAGCAAATCGACTTCAGCGACGAAAACTGGAATCAAGGAGCCAAGGTCCCCGTGGTAAAGGAACTGGCTGAATACTGGCTCAACGAGTATGACTGGGAGAAGAAGGAGGTGAGTTCGAGACCCTGCGGAGTGAAGATACCTTCGCATCTCTCTCCGGCGCCCAACACAAAGAAAAGAGCTGATATTGGCAGAATGAACTGAACGAGGTCTTCAACCATTTCCTGGTCAAACTCAATGTACCCGGCTACGGGGCGCTCGTTCTACACTACACTCACGCGCGATCTCCGAATCCAAAGGCAATTCCTCTGCTCTTCTCTCACGGCTGGCCCGGTTCGTTTGTCGAGGCTGTTAAAGTGGTCAAAGAAATAAGTAGTCCAAAAGACAAGAAGGCTCAGGCCTTCCACTTCGTAGCCCCTGCCATACCTGGATTCGGTTTCTCTCCCGCACCCACCCGGTCTGGTGTTGGCCCCAACGTCGTCGCACGTGCATATCACATCCTCATGGCCGAAGTCCTCGGCTACCCGTGGTTTGCCACCCAAGGGGGTGACTTCGGATCCTTCATTACTCGTTCCATCGGCATCCAATTTCCAGGGTCCGTGGTTGCGCAACACCTCAACATGTTTCCTGTTCCTCCGCCGACGTTGTGGACAGCGCCGTTGGCGTACGTTCGTTGGAAGCTCCGCAGCGTTCTGTATTCTCAGTTCGAGAAAGATGCCCTAGAAATACGACGTAACTTCGAGATCGATCAGAGCGGCTACCTCGAACAGCAGAAGACGCGACCGCAGACATCGGGATTCGCACTCGGCGACTCCCCTCTCGGACTGCTGGCTTGGTTCGTTGAGAAGTTCCATGACTGGGTGGATTGCCACGACCAGTTTTCCCACGAAGATATCATAACGCTGGTCATGATGCATTGGATCCAAGGTGCAACACCTGGTCTGAGGTTCTATCGAGAAGCATTTGGCCGTGGTACGCGCGAGGCCGAAAAGACGTTTGAAACATATATGGCAATCCCCACTGACTGCGATTCTAGTGTCCTGAGGATTGGGCGAGGCAAGCAGCAAATGTGTGTTTCTGGAGGGAGTATCACCGCGGTGGCCATTTCTTCACTCTGGAGCGTCCTGATGCGTTCATCAAAGATATGAGAGAATTTTTTGACTTGCCCGTTGTGCAAAAGGCTGTAAAATCGCGCCTTAGCAAATAAGGATACGGCTGATAAACTAGCGTCTGGGGGCATTCCCCTTGTACCTATCCGCTTCTCGTCCTGATTGATAAGCACTGCAAGTGTGTTCAGAGTCAAGGAAGTGCCATGCAAAATGTTGGAGTAGCTTCTAGTTTCGAAAAAATGGAGATGCATACGTACTCGGTCCCAAGCAAGCACTCATTATAGACCTTCCCTAATCTGTTATAGATCACGTGTCTTATTTCCTTTCCCCTAGCACATCTTCATGCTTTGATTCTGGTTGTTTCCCGACTGTATCCACTTAGGTGGATCTTATCAGAGAATCCCGTGAAAGAAGTATATTAATATCCATCACAGAAACAGAATTAGTCAAGCCAACCTCGCACAGTTGTCATCACGAGTAGATATACAGGGTCTGATTAAGGAATAGCAACGATTACCGGCATGTGTTGGTGTAGAAAGGAGCCCGTGCAAATCCACAGAAAACAGCTCTGCAAGGGCGGCTGTACTGTGCAAACCCAAATCAAGGTTTTTTTTGGACACAGTAGGATTCTTTGAAGTCTCATTGTTGAACATCTTCAGTTTGGCTTGAACATAAGCAGAGATCTTATTCTTGCACAGGTTGTGACACTAGACTAAATAGCCACTAGATTGTCTGACACCGGAACCATATCAGGCTTGAGTTCGAACTCTTGCAGATAGAGTCAGTCACTTACTACCAACCTAGTATCACCTGATACTAACCCTTCCCTCGAGGTTTTGTGTAACAAAACTGAGTCTCCAACGACCGTGAGCTGCCCTATACGAGCACCAACAGGATTGTACGTCTGCTTCACATATCACATGAAGCAATCGCATATCATCTTACATATCGTGTCCTAAAGTTCTCCCATATTGATGTAACGGTTTGGTATCACTCCAAGGGACGCGCCTGTTATTGTCATGACAATATTGGTTCTTTTCTTCCTATTACATTTCTTATTGTTCTTGATAAATCTTTTGTGTGATATCAACAAATTCAAGGAAAAGTTGGGAATGAAAAAGGAAGACGAGTGTATCTTGAACTAGGTGGTCGCTGTAACGCTTTCAACTATTCACAGTCGATGGCACTATCAGGAGCACTTTTTACCTGTCGTCATAAGTGTCAGTGACGAGATAAACGGGAAATCAAATGACTTCACAACGAAATTGCAATGCGATGGGGAATCAATGTAAGCGCAAGCGAAAGCAAAAGAGCAAGCGCTGGCCAAAGCTCAGATGCAGGTGACCGTGTAACCGCAAGCGCTACCGCTACTGTTTCTGTACTTGTTTGCCGGTCCCTTGGCGCGATTTGTTTTGGGAGACACTGAACTCTGGTATCCCCGCACGATGCATGCTAGTAGCTGTTCCCCAGAGTCTGCCCCAGAGTGACCCCGCTATTTGGCCGCAAACTTGAGCCACGCCATGGCTGAACGCAAGCCGACAAGCTTGTGGCTATGCTTTCCGCCTTCGAAGAGCACTCATTGATTTCACGACTCAATACCGGGTTCTGTGCGTATACATAAACTCTGTTACCTCCAACAGTACTTTGAAGAAGTAGCTGTGCCTCAAGCATTCCGTCAGCAGAGCTTGTTCTTTCTGTCTATCTACAATCTCCAAATCACTCCACATTACCAAGCTCACCATGCGTTCCTGGCTTGGCACGGGAAAGGCACTCCAGTCTGGGGTCACAATATGCTGCTTGATCGCCTTCGTCCTCTTCGGATATGATCAAGGTGTTTTTGGAGGTATCCTGCAAAACCAAGATTAGCTCAATCAGTTCGAACACCCTTCAGATTCTAAGACAGGCATCATTGTCAGTTGCTACAACTTGGGTTGTCTGGCTGGCTGTTTCCGTACGTTAGCAGATGCTACAAAACCTGGTCTTTTCAGAGGCTAACATGCGATCTTGATCAGTCAACTTCTTCGTGGGTGAAATGCTTGGTCGTCGCAAGACCATTTGGCTGGCAATGGGTTTCGTAATGGTTGGGGCCACTTTGCAAACCACAGCCTTCACTGTTTCTCACCTGGTCATTGGACGCATCATCACTGGATTCGGAACTGGACTCAAGACTTCGACCGTCCCTATGTAACTGCACGACTCCGCTGCGTTCACCAACTCTGTGAGGTCTTCTGCTGATAGTCGCGAACAGGTACCAGGCAGAGCTCTGCGATCGAAAGACACGCGGAAGACTGGTCTCAGCTGAGGTTCTATTCGTCGGTGTTGGAATTGTCATTGCTTACTGGTTCGACTTTGGCATGTCATATGTTGGTGGTGCTATTGGATGGCGGCTCCCGATCGCCTTCCAGATGGTGTTTGCCATTGTTGTCGTCATCCTTGTCTTCGCACTACCCGAATCTCCCCGTTGGCTCTACAATCATGGGCGTGAAGCGGAGGCGGAGGAGGTCCTCTGCGCAGTATATGCTAAGGAGCCCGCAGACGCATACATCGTCCAGGAGAAGAATGCCATCCTCCAGGCCATCGAGTTGGAAGAATCTGCCGGCAAGTCCAAAACTCTCCTGGCCGTATTCAAGAAAGACGGTGTCAAGACTGGATACCGAGTACTACTGGCCTGGGGTGTTCAGCTCATGAACCAGGCAGGTGGGGTCAACCTCGTTGTGTACTACATTCCCTCGGTTTTGGTCCAGAATGTCGGCATGACCGCCCACATGGCGCAGATTCTCGGTGGGTGCATCAACATGATGTCCATGTTTGGATCTATCCTTCCCACCTTTGCACTCGACCGGATGGGTCGCCGCAAAACAATGATGTGGGGTTGCTCTGGCCTGGGAATCTGCATGCTGATGGTCTCGGCGCTGCTATCGCAATCCGAAAAGTCTACCGGGCACGCATACGCATCTGCTGCTGTCGCTTTCTTCTTCCTGTACATGCTCATCTTTGGCATGAGTGTCAATTGCGTGCCGTGGGTCTACGTGCCCGAAATTCTTCCGCTGGAGGCACGCACAAAGGGTACCGCTTTGGGAGTCAGTTCGAATTGGCTCTGGAACTTCACTGTTGTCATGATCACTCCGGTCGTCATTAACAGACTGCAATGGAAGGCTTATCTGATCTTCATGGCCACCAACTTGTTGTTTGTCCCCATCTTTTACTTTTTCTATCCAGAAACGAGCAATCTAGGCCTCGAAGAGATTGATCTCATTTTCTCGCAGGGTGGAGATCCTGTGCACGTCGCTGCAAAGATGGCAAGGGAGATGAAGGTGCAGCACGGAACCTTGCAGCAGAGCGGCGAAAATGTCCTCAATCAGGAGATTCGAGTTTTGTCCGCAGACAAAGTGTAAGCAGCAAATGGCCCATACTGATTTCTATAGAGGTGTTCGGAGTTGACTGAGGACGTTAATGCGCGTGGCAGAGGAAGAAACGTGGAAAAGATCGCCAACAAAATTACGGCTCGCTGAAGGGGTGGAGGCGCGCTGTAGATATTTGCACAGTCCATGATCGTCGCTTGAAATAAGGCCATGGCCGATGCTATTCAATTATGCTATTCGATTCCCCACAGCCTTCTCAGCTCTGCTGCTCTATTGGAAGTCTTCTAACCGGTTTCTCTTTCAACCTTTGCCAGATGCTTTAGGAGAGCAGTTTTTTCCGCTGGATACTCGTCTTCGCTTGGGCTGTCATCCCCATCGAACCGCAATGAAGCGCTTTTTCGCCCTGTAGAACAATTGCCGAACACTTTACCAGCAATACAAAGGGGTTGCAAATGGTTGACCCAGTTAGCACTTTTAGAGACCGTTAGCTTTGAAACTAGAGCTTTAGAAAAAGATAGACGTACTGCGACCCGTTGGATGTACTGATTCCACCAAGTTCCTTCGCATGCTAGACTGGATTGTACTAGAGCTTTAGCGTTAGTCATCACTTGCTGGGCGACATATCTCGAGAGAACCACTTACTTGATCGGCCTCTGCGTTCATTTCGTTTGGCCTTACCTTCCCTGTTTGTAACAAGAGGATTGATCCAGCGTGGTAGAACGTGTTACCGCAGACTGAAGACGCCAGTAAGTATAACGTCAAAGAGACGGCGTGGTGCTTTCCTTGACGAGGAGTGAGTATACAGAATAGTCTGGAAGACACTTTTCTGATGCAGTTCAGTTTTGAGCAGTGGCAGAGCTTGCTTGGGACGAGAATTTCGCCACTCTTGTACTTCATGCCACAGCATGTTGATCGTCGACTCCCGATCTACCAAACGTTCTGCCTGCTTTTGCTTTGTAAGAAAGTTTGTTATCTTGGCAAAGATGAGCGTGGCGAGATTGCAATAGGCATCGAAAGTTCCGGTCGCTGCAACCGAACGCACATTGCTGTCATTCACCTAATAATCGGTTGGCATGAGTGTTTCCTCGCTAATCATGAAGGCTGCCTATACGTCTAAGAAGGTATAAGTGGAAATAGGAAGGCCATTCGAGCAACACGTACCTATACGTGCGAACGCCCAGAAACAAGCATTTACGATTCCCTGACTGGAACCATTCCATTGCTTAGACTTCAACAGCCCAGCCCAGCCCTGCGCATGAAAGAAGTTATTACAGGTAATCAATCAGTGAATTGAGAGACGGACCTTAAGGTGGCGCCGCCACTCGCTGACGTCAGACGCCATCATTTCGTAGACGCACAGTAGAGTGCAAGTAGCCAATACGACTGCATCAGCTTGAGAAGGATCGTGATGAATGAGCAATTTGATGGCGTGCTGGTAAAGTCCAAGGGTGACCTGCTGATGTTGATGCCGTAAGGCATCAAGCTGTCGGGATGCAAGGGCCATGGCCGCGGCTGCAAACGCTTTGCTCTTTATCATTTCGTGGACACTGGAAACGGTGAAATTCATGTCCGAGTCTGTGGTCTCGCACCATGTCCCCGTTTCCCACAGATATGCCGAGATAAGCCGGCTCTGTTCTGCTGTGGTTATGGGTAGCTCTAGTTCGGGTAGGGGTGAAGCATTGAGCGAGCGGCCTTGGCCAAGCGAGAAGGGCGGGATGAAAGTGCTCGCTGGTGAAGTATTGTCCTCATCAGAGTGACGAAATCGAGCTCTAGAAGGGTCAGAGTCTTGGAAGGACCGACCACTATCTGTGAGAACGTTTCGCTGCGCAGTGGCGATGGGTTCAGCTGCAATCTGGACGGCGTTCTCATCTGCTCTGGCAGAACCTAGCAAGCTGGTATCCAAGCCAATATGCTCAGCGGTTATGGCTTCCAGATGGTGGTTTGAAGCGTTTGTGATCAAGCTGGTCTCTGCCCGATCTGCAACAGCTCCAGCGCTCTCCTCGGCGTGTAAAGATTCAATTGATACGGGTGAAAAAGGGTCACTTTCGCAGCGATACTCGCGCACAATGTGATCAGTGTCATCAACAATCTGGACATCATGAGCCGACAGTCGCATGAGAGACGTATCATCGTCTTTAGCATCAACTCACAACCGTTGAAGATCGAGTACCGACCAGGCGTCTTTCTTCCTCAATAGCCAGCAAGATAGCCCTTTCCTCACCGGATAACTGGAGTGCTCTAGACGGATGGAATGATGCTTTCAGACCCCAGCGACACTCTTCGCCACGAGTTCGACAATTTCGGCACTGCGGTTGGGCTCCGTCGCCTACATTGAGTGGCTCGAGTCAGAGGGAAGCGCTTACAGAGCTAGGGTGAGAACGCACATTTCCTCCTCCTGCGACGACAGCATAGGCTTCAGCTTGCAATTTCAGCGACACGAGGGCAACAAAACAAGTGATCAACCTTACCAACCCGATCGAGACCTTTTGCGGCTCGCTCTCTCAGCTCCTGGCTCTCCATCCATGGGTCAAGCGTGATGTGCAACGATGATTGGGGGAGGTGCAACGATTTGTGCAGTCCAACGTGAGACGCCAAAACGGTGGTAGAAAGTTGGAACGGGCACGTGTGCTTCCAGTTGCCCTTGTATTTACACCGACCAAAACCGCTAGCCACTGGCGTTGAAGGTGCCGGTTTCCCCGCAGATCCTCCACCCGGCCGAAGCGGTGCCTAGGAAACGGCAACTCGAAGCGACCTAATGGCAGAATCACTCAGAGGGGGATATCTTAGAGTTGATGCATTGTTCCTATGCCAAACGCGATGAGCGCTTAATATATAACTAGAGCAATACTAGATGGCAGGTATGTTGCCAGCTCGCTGAACCCCGCCTGCACGTCTTCGTCTGAGCACATCTTATTCTACACTTCGCAGCTTTGCAATAGGGTTGTCTTTTCATCTAAATTAAGACGCATTCGTCAGCATGGCTAGTCAGAAGGAAGTCATCATTATTGGAGGAGGTATCTCTGGCCTTGGAATGGCTGTCCAGCTTAAGCGGCTGCTCGGGCACGACAATTTCACCATCTACGAAAAGTCCGACAATATTGGCGGCACATGGTCGCACAACCGTTATCCAGCCTGTGCATGCGACATTCCAAGCCACTTATATTCCTACAGCTTCGCCTTGAAGCCAGACTGGTCCAGCGTGTATCCTGGTCGTGACGAATTACATGCGTGTGAGTCTTTGACACATGCCTCACCTACCGTGTCTGGCGCCTAAGCTAATTCTAAGGCAGACTTCTTTTCGGTGGCTGAAAAATACGGAATCCTTCCCCACTGCCGCTTCAACGCCATGTGTAAGAGCATGATCTGGGATGACTCTCGGCAGCTCTGGACCTGCACATTCAAAGACACCACCACAGGAGAGACGTTTGTGCGTGAAGCTCCATTCGTCGTCAGCGCAATGGGAACGCTGGACAGACCGAATATACCAGATATTGAAGGTGCTACGGGCTTCCAAGGAAAAATATTCCATAGCGCTCGGTGGGACGACTCGGTCGACGTAGAGAACAAGAATGTTGTGGTCCTTGGAAACGGTGCATCGGCTACTCAGTTCGTTCCCGAACTTTTCAAGGTAGTTGTACCTCACGGCAAAGTAACCCAACTAGTCAAGAGTGCCCATTGGTGGACAAAGAGAGTGAGTCGCCTTGAGAAATTCCGCGCTATTGCATTGCGAGCACCTGCTGACGCAACAACAGGGTAACCCAGTCTATTCAGGGCTGTGGAAATCTACCATGAGATATTTGCCGTTTGCAGCAAGGCTCTACCGAATCGTCTTGGCCTGGCAGCTCGAGAGAACTTTCTATTCATTTTACATGACCCCAGATGGATTACGCATGCGAAACGCGACGCGTGAAGCTACGAGGGACTACATCGAGAATGATGCTCCGAAACAGTATCGCGAGATCCTCATGCCAGATTACGAGCCGGGATGCAAGCGCCGAGTGAACACTGCAACATACCTTGCCTGCTTGCACTCTCCCAACATGTGTCTTGCCAAGGACCGAGTCATCAAGATTTGCGAGAACCACGTTGAATCAGAAAATGGAGCTACGTACCCGGCAGATGTTATCATTTACGCCACCGGGTTTGCCACCCAGAAATGGCTGCATCCTATTAGAGTCAAGGGTATTGGTGGACAAGACATCCATGAGACCTGGGACGCTGCCGGAGGCGCGGAGGCATACAAGGGCACGGTGGTGGCTGGCTTTCCAACTTCTTTGTTCTGTACGGTCCTAACGCCGCCACTGGCCAGCACTCTGTCATTTTCCATTCCGAGTGCTAGATTAACTATAGCTGCCGGCTGTTAAAACCCGTTCTTTGCGGGCGCAACCCAGCCGAATCGATTATGGTCAAGCCAGAAGCTCAGGCTCGTGACTTGACGTGGGTTCATTCAAAGTTGAAGAATCTTGTGTTCAACAGCGGCTGCCAGAGTTGGTGGATGGATCCGAAGACGAAGAAGAACACGTTTATCTATCCCGACCCGATGTTCAAATATTGGCTTCGTACGATATTTCCCACTTGGTCCGAGTTCGACATCTGGAAGAAACAACGTTCTCAAGAGAGATCGTCAAAGGGGCTTTTGGTTGCCGTTCTGGTGGGGGTTGGGGTTGCTTTCTGGTCCGTCACTTCTGCGTCTGATTCGGAGAAACCAATGGCTTGGTTACAGCAGCTAAGCTACGATACTTTGCTCAAGTAGGAATCTTGATGAGCACGCGGCATTATTTCCCGAGATAATCTCAAATTAGTTGAACGTTACTGGTCGTACCACCCTACAATCGTGAACTAGCGGTCGTTTGTGCAGCTACATTCCTACTCACTGACTCTAATTTAACACTGCATCTTACCAACTCCAAGCAGCCACATGGCAAAACGTAGAACCGAGAAAGGAAGCCTAAGATCTGGCCCATTCTCTGTTGAGATCGTCCTTTTATTCTTCATTTTGCGTGCAGGTGGATATTCCTGACGTGGCTAAGCGCCTAATTGGCTGTTTGCTTGCCGTGGGTTGAATCTTCCAGATATGCTGAGGAGCAGCTTGGAGCTGGTAAAACGCAGTATTGTGATAGCTGTTAAATCTTCGAGTTGCATTAATTAGCAATGGCTCCTTTCCCGGTCTCTACGTAGTAACTGATGATTGCAACATCAGCCTTCCAACTCGATTCGGTTTATAATTATAATTAATAAAGTTCTGTCTGCATCCGCTCTGTGATCGATATGCCAAAGGTTGGGTTAAGAAATGCTCATCCAGGCACAACAGGGCTAGAATTTCATATCAAAACAAATAGTGGAGTCTTAGCGAGGCAATGGCGGAGACAGCCTGTGGTTAAAATTATGGGGGAACGATGGTAGGACGAAAAGCACTTCATCGACACCGCTAAGACCATGGAAATCATACCTATTGACAGCAGTCAACTGATAAAAGTACAGATCGCAAGCAGTTCAGCCATTGTCGCACATGTATCAACCATATCAACACTGGTGGAACTCTGCTCAATGCGTAATTTGGACCAACCAGACGTGCTACCTAAGGACACCTTAGATCTTAATCTGCTTTCTTCTACAGGTGTATCTTTGACACTCCTTTTCTCAAACTTAAAATGCGTACACGATTTTGTATCCTGATATCTTTCCGTCCCGGTATTCCTGGAAACCATCGGGAACGGACTCCAGCCCTTTCACTACTTTAGCTTCACTTGGCTTGATGGTCCCCGTTTCAAGCCAATGAGGTAAGTTCCTAAACAGCTCAGAAGCTAGCTCGTGATCAGCCTTGCTTGACTATAATAGATTAGTCCCTGGAAATTTATGCATGGTTCACTTTGTCTTAGACTCACTGGCCAAAAGAACTCGCCAAACTTGTGGTCCTTGAGAAAGGACGTCCACACAAGCACGTCGGCAACCTTTGTCCACTCTGTTACCTCACTAGTGTTCGCCTTTCCTGGTCTCACTGTGCAGAGCACTCCTCCATGATCACTGATAGCTTGCGAAGCTGTAGCTGAGGACTGCGAAGCACCGATTGTATCGAAGACATAGTAAAGATCAGGTGCAACGCCTCTGATTGACGCAACCACATCATCAGCTCGGTAATCGAAGGCGTAATCAGCCCCTCGTGCTTTGGCTCGATCGAAATGACGAGGACTACAGGTAGTGATGACCTTGAAGCCATGAAGAGCTGTGAATTGTATGGCATAGAGCCCGACACTGGCTTTATGAGGGCATTGGGTCAGCTGCGTTCATATACAATCTGATCAGGTTATACGTACAACTTCCGCCCCACACTAGCACGGCAGCATTTTTATCTGCCTTGCGATCCATGTGCAGGCTGCCTTTAGAGAACAGAGCCAGCCACGCAGTGGCAGAAGCCAAAGGAACTGTAGCAGCATCCGCAGACGAGATTGAAGGCGGCACTTTGAAGCTGATGTTCTCATCGGCAAGAGTGTACTGACTGTATGCTCCCAGTCCTTTCTTCTCACCTGCAATTGTCAACATCTTGCTGAAAATATGCAAGTTAATAGTACTAACCTTCCCATACCAGACCGGCAATAACATCGCCTTTTGCTGCACTGGTCACGCTCGTGCCAGTCTCTTCGACCGTACCAACGAAATCGCAACCAAGAATCGCGCCGTCCCCAAATGCGTTCGAATCGAAAGACTGAACTATCTTTAGGTTAAAGCTGTGGTTTTTAGACGCTGCTGTGCCTCTTAACTTACCTTCTGTTGGGTTTTGTCCAGCATGCGATACCTTGACCAACATTTCGTGGTCGGCCGGTCGGGGGACAGGAATCGGTTCGATGGCCAAACTCAGGGTGTCTCCGTTTCTAGGACGTTGAACCTGCGCAAATGCTTCTTCAGTCATTTTGAATGCTTTCGAAACCTGATTCGATAGAAGAACTCTTTTTACTGCGCAGTTGATTGATCATGGCGTGCTGCTTGACGGGCGTGCATTAAGTATGCGCAGTTCCTTGACGGATACGTCACCGCTGCGCAGAATGAGATCAGTGTGACAATTTGCGCACCTTCGGTCCGGGAGGTGGACCGTATCATCCTCAAGCTTACAAATGTGATGATGTACTGCGGGCCTGGCGGTTGCAGCTGCGTGGTGCTTAGACTTGCCGTGTTGAGACCAAGATTGTTCCAATCCCGGAACAGGCCTAAGACGTAGAAGATGCAAGAAACCAGCAAAAATTGATCCTCTGATGAGGCGATGCTAGAGAAAAGTACTATCGAAGCCGCAACTTTTGAGGCGTTCGACGGCACAGCGAACGAAGGAGCTGGTATTTGGTGTTACACCGCACGTGATACCTTGGGCTCTTTAGGTGCAACACCAGATACCACCTCCTTCGTACAATGACTATGTTACATGTCAAGAGAGAATCCATGAGCTGGGATACTGGGAATCTGGCGTCTGGCTAAAAACGTTTTTCGTCATCACTATGGATACTTTCGGAGTTTTAAACTAACGCTGAGGAGGGAGGTTATGGGCTGCATAAGCCACAGCGAAGACTGGGCTACGAGAAAATACTCAATTAAAACTTGCTTGGAAAGCAGACAATGTTTGCGCCATACCGCGTGGAAAGGGGGAAGCCGATGCAGTATAGTCTGGTCTTGGTGGGTAGTACTATTGCGTCAATCTGAACAATGGCAGTGCGGGCATTTTTGATACTTCCAAAATACGTAACAAGCGCCTTGGAAAAAAGCTTGACACGTCGCCTCAATCTGAGAACTTGTCGTAGTTAGCAATAGGTAGAGACGGTGGCTGCTAGCGTGCAAGGGCTGCCTGAATGCGGAAGAATTTCGGTCGAACCATAGCAGATACACCTCTGGCTTCTGTCGTTCTCCTTCATCAAGACCGTAATATCACAATATCACCTCTATCATGAAGCCAACAGCATCCAACTTGGCCCGTCGGTGCTCGATCGTTGATCTCTCCACAGAACTTCTACTTGCGGTCATAGAATACCTTCCATTGACCTCACATTTCGACTTTGCTTGCACGTGCAGGAGTTTTGCTGCCGCCTCACACAGTGTACTGAAACGTCACCAGGACGCCTACGCGAAGTACCGAGTCGCATCTGACCTGGATTCAAGTACCGTTCCTTTACTACTGCGAAGTACCTTTGGGCAAGACGATCCTATACCAGCATGGCATGTGCGTTCCTTTGAGATGCGGCGAGATCGAACTACATGGGGGGAGTGGGGAATAACTAGTCTCAGGATACCATTAAAGCCTGATCCAAACAGCCGATCCTCTTATTTGCGAGTCCAACGCGAAATCGTTAGGCGATAGCTGGTGTGGTACGGCGAGCACGTGGAAGAAGACCTTGATGACGAGTTCGAAGAAGGTCTTGATCAGCAGAGTTGTCAACAAACAAGTCAAGTTCACGCTCACTTTCAGGCGCTTACCCAAGAAGGTAGGAGTTAAACCTACACAGGTAATTGTTAGGCTCAAACAGGTAATCAAACAAGTCAAGTCGAGTCCTCAGAGCCCCACTTACTTGCTTGTTGACAACTGTGTTGATCAGGTTGACAGCGGCAACGATGGGCTTCTGAAAGCTCTTCTGTTTACCAGATGCCCGCGTCTTCAAGATCTGAAGTTTGTTACTCGATCTCAGGATGCAGGGTCCTGTCTTTCGTGGCTGAGGTTCTTCATTGCCAAATGCTTACATAACGACGATTCAACGATGAGCGACGGCAGTCATGAGGACAACGAGGATACCGCTTTATCTGAGCGCTTTTCATATACTCGTACCTTGCCATGGCCGGCGGGCTTGCAAAACTCACACAATGTGGCCGTGGGTGTCTTCTCTGGTACCTGGATAGACGATTATCGCGAAGAATCATCGACATCGTTGCTTGCACATTTGCTACGCCTTCCCAACATTGGCAGTATCTACTTCAGCGGGCTTAAGGGGGACGACTCATACAACTATGACGATGACGGAGATTGGAACGGCGCAGCCGATCAGGTCATCCCAGCACGTTGCTCGTCGGTGAAACACAGCTTCCTACACGGTTATGACATGACTTCGGATGAATTCGAGGAGCTACTTACCCTGGCCTTCAATTATGATGGCAAAACAGAACTAGATGGAGCAACGGGTATCGTGAATTCTCTTGCAGAGTTCCAAGGCTCGGGTCTCCAGGACCTGATGTGGTATGGCTATGACAATGACACACTTATTGGTGACCATTGCTGCGTCCATGACACAGAAGAACTGCCTAGCTTCAAAGCAATGAAGAAAGTGTCCTTCAGCATTCAAGATTTGGGTTTGGTCGCCGACCGTGCAAGCCACAAGTGTGACATGGATGAAGACGAGTTCTTTATAGACTTCACTGCTACAGTGTTCCCGGAAACCGTGGAGACACTGATTCTCTGGGACTGCCCGTGCTCAGGACACGTTAGCGAGCAGACGGGCGATACGATCTTGCTCGAGCGTGCCATGATCAAGTTGATGACGAGCGGGTCGTACAGGAAACTAAAAGCTGTATTTCTGGAAGATTTGGAACGCCCGAGGTATGACCCCGGAAGGACGTGCTGTGGTTCCAAGAGGTTGTTGCAGCAGGAGCTACAGCAGGCGTGGATGTCACCAGTCTGACAAACAGGAAGACCATGCAACATTCCATCGAGTTTTTAGAAGCATCAGATGAGTACGACCTCATATCGGGCGTTCACTCCGGCGTTCGACCTAGCAACTGGGTCTTTAATCCATACATTGGCAAGAGATTTCCTCCGGGCTGCAACAGATGCGGGGAATGTCAAGATTGCCATCTGAAATATGACGCCGAGCTCTGGAATGGAATAAGACATGTTGTGATTGTTGAGAGACTTAAGAGATAACGATCAATAATTTAGAAAGAGAGATCAAATTCTTCTAGTAATCTATCGGATTAATCTTATCGTTTATTTATCCTTGATCTAACGCTAGTGACTTAGCACATCCGGATTCGGTTCACAAAATCAGTGATCCAGATCAGATAATCACTAATTTAAGCGGTATTTACCGCGACACATGTTTAGGAGTTTTTTTCAGGAGTATAGCCGTAATTGCCATACTCAGATGGAGGCTACCTTCTGGACATGCCTATTGGAGGACTCAAGACTGTAGCAAATGACAGACAATTTTCTGGGAACCTCTTGCAAGGCTGCTTTACTGCAAACATCTTATCTCAAAGCCTTCCCCATTCTTTCCCTCCACAGCTTTCCCACTCGTTACCTCATGTAGATACGACCAACCTACAGTCCTGATAGTATCGATTGTAGTAGATCGAAAGACCGAAAGTGTCATTGCGCTCATAAGTAATCATGGCTCTTCCTGAAAATCTAATAATGCAAGTCCCAGGCCAATTTGAACTTCAAATGTTAGAAACAGCGCCCTAGAGCTGGCCTAACGTGTGTAGTCCCTAGCAAAGTAGTTAGCACGCTCGTTGTCTTCCGGACCTGGCCATACATTCGCTACGAAAGCATGTTGCTGCTGGTAGTATGCTCAATGAGCAAATGATAGCTTTTGTAGGTGTTTGCTTGACGAAGATTATTGATGTTGCGACCTGAGGTCGAGTTTGCTGTCATAATGTTCCTAAAAGCAAAGGAAGTTGCATTGACAAGAATTGGAGGTAGAGCTTAGTAGTGCTATGTGACTAGCATCGTTTCTCATTAGTTCTTCGCTCCTAGGCTGTGCCATGTCATCGGCGACAAGCTTAGGTGGTGTAATGCCCATTGACTTGCAACAGCGTGTCCTAAAAGTCCCATCAAGACATTATGTCTATTGCATTGTGACTGGAGCATGTCATGCGGGCTAAGTGGATCAGCTTGGCGGTTTGTTCAGCATAACAGTCCCTGGGTACCAACGACAAAGATCTAGCCGGAGGTTCTAGTTGGAGAGATGTGTGACTACATCCGATTCAAGACAGAGTGACTATGACCCTAACATCCGCGGATAGTCGGAGGAGAGCGTAAGAAAGGCTACGCTCGATTTAGCTAGACGTTCGGCAGTTCGGACCCTGAGTCGCTGGCGCGGTGGCATCACAAGCTTAGAAGCCTTGCGCCTCGCCGCATTCTGCACGTTTCTCACACCTTCTAGCATATGCGTAGCCAGTATTGCGCATTCTGGCAAACACATTTTCTTCTCAACCCGAGAACTGACGCTTGGCTCCAAAAATGGCGAGATCAGAGCCAACTACATCGAAGGACAGCGTCGCGATGAACAGAGGTGACGTGGATGACATTGGCAGACATTGTCAAATGGAGTATTGTGGAAAGCTGGACTTCTTGCCGTTATTATGTCCTAGGTGTAATAGGTACGTGCCATGGGTTTACCATCAGATGCTCAAACCACTGACTGTGTACCAGAGTGTTTTGTCTCGATCATCAGGGGATGGACGCGCATAAGTGCCCTGGGAAAGGCGAAACAAAGGAAGGAAGCAGTCCGGCGGCTGTACAGAAACGCGGTCATGAACGCCCCTGCTCGAAAGCGTCGTGCAAGAATCTCATCGATGGTCCTCTTGTGAGGGGCGTCGAGTGTCCACGATGCAACAGACGATACTGCATGACGCACCGCCACGAAGAGAAGCACGACTGTAAAGACCTCATACCAATCGGCGCGCGGCCGTCTACAGTGCAGCAACGGACACAGTCAGCGCTGTCGAAGCTGAAGCTCTGGGCGGAGAACAAGCGGAAGGAAGACGAGAAGAGGCGGTCTGGGCCCAAGAAATCTGGGTTGTTTGGTCTGGGCAAGAGTTCGAACTCGAGTGCAGCAGTGTCTGCGCAGGTCGAGTTGAACACGTTGAAACGGGCGGCGAAAGGCGACGCAAAGGTACCACAAGAGAAGAGGATATACCTGCACGTCGAAGCGTCGACCGACACCACCAAAGCCAAGTACCCAACGGGGAAGTTTTTCTACAGCAAAGACAACAGTGTGGGAAGAGTGCTGGACGTGGCAGCGAAAGCGCTGCAGGTCGAGAACGTGAACAACCGCGGTGGCGGGGAGGAGGATAAGCTGCGAGTGTTCCACGTGGAAGCTGGACGGCTGCTGAAGTTCAGCGAGAAGATTGGAGACGCGTGTCAAAGCGGCAACATGATTGTTCTACTGAGAGGCGTGGGAGATGGAGAGCCAGATCTCATTGACCTGTGAGACTCGATAAGGGCGTATGCGGAGGAGGCGCACGGCGACGCATGTTTGGAGAAGAAGATACCCATTTAGTGACGATTCACGACAGCATTTGCGGCGCATAGAACCAAATACATTGAATCTCCGCATAGCTTTTACAGACTTTGGTCATGCGTGTATTTCTTTTGCTTGTGCAGCGTCATCGCGACTGCCCTAACTAATGAACAAGCCCACTTGCAGCTGCTTGGCATGACGCCAGACAAAACATTCTTCTCCAAACTCGCAGACAGACCGCACCCAACCTATCGCGCTCACAAACGTGTACGTCCTCACTTCGCAGCATTTCATCAAGTCGCCTGCGCTGGGCCGGTTGGTGACTGAGTTGAGCATTTGCACCTGCCGCAGGCCATACACACCGTCTCGTTCGTCCAAGGCACAATAATGTTGACGCTATTCTTGGATTCTGCGCAAGGGACTTACTCGACTTCAACGGTCCCGGGTCGCAATGGCGTCGAGCACTTCGAGCACCACAGTAGACCGTATTCCTCCACCAACTATACTAAGCACTGCCGAATCACACGTCAGAACAGAAGACCTAAACCCCAGAGGCGCAGGACAGCGTTCTGGCCGCAAGGGCGCCTGGGGCCCTTGATGAATGAATGCCACTAAACGTTACCCAAACGCCAAAACACCTCGCTTGTATTGCAGCAGAGCTGCCATCCTCTCCTCTCCTGTTCATCCCACATATCGGGTTGGTCTGTGCCGAATCGGCATCCGTTACCCGCATCGACCGCTGGAGACTTGCGCCTGCGTGGTATCGCTCTTGCGTGTACGGGGGCGAGGACTCGAAGCGGATTGGTGTTTCCGTCTTGGTTGAGCGGTATCATCGACCACAGACACCTCATGAGCTGCTGGGATTCTGGTTGTTGCAGCGCAAGCTGTGGATCCTTGTTCCCCAGCCAATGCTTGCCAGGTTGTTGACCCCATCAGCAAACGTCAGGTACTGATCTGAACTATCGCTTTTGCAGTCGTAGTTGCTAGGCCTGTGTTAGTCCCCGCGTCGTCTGGCTTTCTCCATAGGGCACCTACTCGAAGAACTGGCAATACCAGTAGTCGTCTCTGCTGAGTACCGCGCCAACATCATGTCCACCCACAAGGATGGATTGCACTCGTCCATCGATTCTACCCGTGGTCAGTCAGGCGGAACGCGACACGAACTATAGCTTGTCTCACAGGTTGTTGTCAAGCGACAAGCACTGGTTGTTGTATGCATCCACAGATACCTCGGAGAAAAAGGCTGGCGCGGCGAAGAGCTGCACTTTGATACGAAAATTCGTTATGATATCGCCGGCTATCGCAACATTTGCACACGCCAGGATGGACGAGAGGATCGCGAGTGGAAGACTGCGCATTGTAGCGCGCGCATTCAAGTGGTAGGCGCAATCGCAGGGTTGTTCGTCGTCGTGTCGGCGGTGGGTTGCTTGAGTGAGGTTGGCCTGAGGTCAACGAAACAGGGAGAACTGGTGACGCTCAGCTGGTGGGTCGGCGCGCCTCCCAATTGGCTTGCACTGCCTCGATGCTTTGCCGAAGCCGGTTTAGGCCCAACATTGTTCGTGCGAGCGGGGCTGGGAAGCAACACACAAACCACGCAGAGTGGATGGATCTTGGTGTGGGAATACTGATGGGATTTATCACTTGAGAGAACGACATCGCTCGGCGCTGTTTCGTGGTGCAGAGCGGTGGCATGGGGATGCTGGCCGGATCCCCAGAACCGAAGCCGCCTTTGAGCATGCACGCGGGCTGACGCAAACAGCCTGAATACCAGAACAAGTAAATCACAACAAACATAGCTCACAACCCTAGCCATGCTCGGTGCATAACCAAACCGCGCAAACGACGAGTTTTGCGACGATCGGCACGCCTGTTGCGAGTGCGTCTGAATACCGCCGGAGACGCGTACTCTCGGCCAAACTGAGCTGGCCACACGCACAGCACGCACCCTTTCGGCGCCTACCGCAACACCCAAGGGCGCACGATGCTCGCTGGCCACGACTCATTGAATACGACGGACATATGTGGTAAAGAATCACACGTGCTCTGAGTGAATCTTGCGATAAGCTCTCAGGAGCAAACATCGACGCTCTGCCCTCGCTGTTGTTCTTCCCCAAATACAAGCAACGATCTGTTTACAAGGGCAAGGATGAAGCGAGGAGCGCCGGTCTGATCACCGCAGATCGCAACATGCACAAGTCCTGGTGGAAATGAAAATTCCTCGGTAGGTATGAGCAGGGGTAGTCCACGCACAACGTCACTTCAACATCTGAGTCAGGACGGCCGCTTAAGATCAACCTTGCCTGTATACGCGCGCCAGGTTGCAAACTCTGAAAGTGCTGCACAGACAAGGCAGCCCAGTGCACGCAACTTGACGGCGTTGCCAGCATGTGCTGATCACTACAGCGACGCCCCTCGGTCACGTTAAGGCGAACTTCACAATCACATTGTGCATGTGGGAGAGCAATACCGGTGGTGTGCAAAGGATAATGCCAGTTCTATACGTAGCTGGTGTTGTGAAATATCTACGCTAAGAAGTCGTAACAGTCATGATGAAAGTGGTATCCGCCAAAGAAGAGAAGAAGAGAAGGGAATCATGATCCAAGTTTTCCGGTCCAAGTTTCCAAACGACCAAATGCGCCAAGAACCTTTTGTGATGCTAAAGAAATGCAAAGTTCCGTTATCGAAGACGAACCTCTTAGTTGGAGAAGTCCCTTGCGTGACGACGAGTGTTGCTAGCGACGGCGACAGAAGCCAGGGCAGGACCGGGAGCATCATCGACGGTCTTGCCGGCGTCGTGCCAGTACAGGTCCCAGGTAAGGAGCTCGTCCTTGGCAGAGTAGATCTCAGTTCCCTTCTTGCCCTCGGGGACAGGAGCGCTGTCGTCACCGCCAGTGACCATGATGTTGAAGGCCTGATGTCGGTCAGCAATCTATCGAGAATATCAACATGTTTCGAAACCTACCTGAGGCCAGAACTGCCTCTCGGAGACAGCGCCGTTGTTATGGATGGACGCAACCTCGGTGCGCAGCACATAGTTGCCAGAAGGGATCTCGCTGGGGATGGTGACAGTGTGGGCATTGCCGTTGTCGTAGAAGATGGCGTCGGTGCCCCATTTGCCAGTCTGCTCGCGGGGGTTGCCCTTGGCGAAGCGGGTGCCGGCAGGGTAGCCGGTCAGAGAGACCTGGTCGATCTTGAAAAACTTGAGCTGCGTCTTGTCGACCTTGGAGCAGTCACCGTTGCAGGCAGCGAGGTAGGTAGCAGTCCAACCGTGGTGGGAGCAGTCCCAGCCCTCCTCACCAGCATCGCACTGGCCCTTGTGGTGCCAGTGGAAAGTGACCTTGGAGCCGGCAGGGGCCTCAGCGGTGTTGGGGGATGGGGTGGCGTCCTTGTGGGCGATGATGTCGGGCTTGTTGATCTGGTCACCCATCACAGGCTGGTAGCCCCAGCCCTGGTTGGTCTTCCAGGCAGGAGAGTTTCCGACGAGAGGGTCCTCGATGGACAGACCGCGGAAGCCCTGGTAGGTCTTGCCGCCGATCTCAGCGCTCTCGACAGCAGTGTGGCCGGAGACCTGGGCAACGAGGCCAGCAAGAAGGACAGCGGTGTTGAAGATCTTAGACATGTTGATGGTAGTTGAAGTGGCAGAGTGGGTTTGGATCAAGTTTCCTGAACTGAAGGTTTTGAACGTGGGTTTGGGTATGCAAAGAGTGAATGTGGTGTGTCGAGCTCACAGAGCTGTAGAATGAATGACTGGTCAGAGGTTGACTGAAAGAATGACTGAGGCGGCCGAGCGTGAAAAGTGAATTGAACGAGAGAGGTGCCAACCTTTTGTACTCTGCTGTGGCTCCCGGTAACGCTCATCTCGTACTTGTGGAGGCCCTTAGTTCCTTCTTTCGATCAGCCACCCGGGCTCAAGCTGCACGTCCGGACTCGTTGTCTCTCGTTCTGGCAGCCCGACTGGTCAACAGTGCGGGCACTTGACGTGAGCTAATGTAGGTACGAAGGAACTAGGCTTTGGTAAGCCAACGCCTTATCGATAGCCCCGCAAACCTCAAAGGAGAAGGTTCTTCGTCATGTGCCATGCCCAACTGTTGATCTCCTTAGATCGCCTCATCTGGTGGCCAACACCGAGGTCCGTCTGACAGTGAGACGCTACACTACTGACATTCGCATTGAGAGGACAACAATCTCTCAAACTCTTCTCTTTCGACAGCTTCGCACTCCAGCGCTCGGGTCTCGCCCACTGACATCACGACAAACCTTGTAAATTGCGTGCAAGGCCGAAGCCGTTCGGCTGTTGGGATCCAGGAACGCTTCCCCCTTGGCAGCTGGCGTTCCTGGATCCAGACTTTGGAACTGCGGAGCCGTGGAGCAGCGTCATTTGCATGCCCAGCGAATCAAGGGCGAGGCTGTTACGTTTCTACTCGAAAGCTCCTTACAAGCAGCGTGGATCCTTTGGAATTAAACGGCTCGGCTACGGGCTCGGCGCGGTGGGTGCGCGGCAACGTGGTAGGCCTGCCGCCCAGCGCCAACGTTTCAGATGTCAGCCTTAGCGAATGGCTATCGATAAACAAGAAGGACACAAGCACGGCAAAGCACGTCGACGCTGTTGTGCGCCTCAACAAGACTCAATGCAAGAATCATAACTTACAGCCATGTCCTGGGATAAGGGCGGCTGGCGTTTTGGTGGTAGACTGCCGCTTCCATATTGCTTCTGTAAGCACTGTATTTGCTGTCGGCGGTAGGAAGATCCACAAACGGATCGTCCCTCGCTGAGACCGGGAGCATCAAACCTCAACCCGGTGTTGCGTCCGCCACTGGTTTCTCCCTCGGACAGTTTGTTCGTGCCACTTCCCCATCTTTCCCGAAACCGCGGAGTCTCTTCTTTGTTTCGTCTCATGCGAGGCTCGCGCCCTGTGTACCGTCGGTAAAGTGACAGCACGACAGCTGGGCAGCCACAGCGCAATCTGATATTGCCATGACGTTGGTGTAGTCCAGGTCGGCAGTAAACGGTGAGTCACATTCATATCTGGTCGTGGTTTGGTACATTACCTTCGTTTCGACCCTCTGCAGGTCACACCTCCTCGAAACACCTTTCTGAGCACAACATTGTGCATGCAGAAAAACTTGCAGGTAAGGCGAACTTGTTCTTTCGCAGGAGATGGTATCTGAACTTCTAGACGTTGAGGCTGTGGTCAGGTAGTGACGAGGCTCACGCGGGACAGGCAATTGTGTTGTGCTTTCTAATTCGTCGGAAATCTACTTGCAGTACATTGGGCTAGGAGGAGGACATTTTGCAGTTCCATGGCCGCTGACTGGATCGGTAAATTAAGCGAGAATCGTAACCCTGGCTACCCTACTGACAGTCTAGTAACAGACATCAACTACCACCAGTCTTGTCAGCTCAGTCACATGGATTCTGAACATGCAGCATCAAAGCTAGATGCACCTGTCAGGCATCTGTAAAGCAGAAGTTTATTGTTTTTGACGCACTGTTTGCGGCTGATTCTCTAGATCAGCATGCACTGCACCGGCTGATTGGCTCTCAGCATCACGGGCGCATGACCTCAAACGAGGTGTATATTTGGATCAACTGGAAAGCGAAAAGAATCTGTGTACTGGTGGAGGATCATTTGATCATATATTCTCGTTCTAGGCGTAATCGACCGCATCTAAATAGCACCAGCCCTGGACAACCCGCAGATACACAAAACAATCAGCCCCCCAAATGTCTAGGCGGAGTGAGAGCGCCTAGTTGGTAATGACTGGAGCCGTGCTATCCCATTTCTCCTGCTCCGCTGCATCTACGAGGAATTTTGCAACACTGCTTCGAGTAATAGCAGCCAGTGCAGAGACACCCTTCCCGTGATCGGGGTGTTCTTTGATCTCCTTGTCCTCTCCTTCCACCAGTCTTGACGGGCGTACGAAGATGTAGTTTTCGCCGCTTTCTTTGGTCTCCTTGGCCACGAGGTTGTGGTCATCGTACTGATATATCATATTGCTCTTCTTCATCAGAAGCTGCATGACACAGTGCATATTGACCCATGACTCGGCAACACCGAACGCTTGCATGATGACAATCTTGGGTGCTTTGAACTCCTTCATGACGGCGACAATATTCGCAATGGAGTCTGCCATCAGTCGAGGAGGCGCAACAACAGCTGCGAAGGGGCTGTCGCCTGCGCGTGGTGCGCTGAGTGTGACGATGATGACTCCAGGTTTGCTTTCGTTGAAGGCGTTGCGGACGTCATTTGCGTTCAGAGGCGTGCCTGTGACGACCTTGAGCCCAGATTTCATCTCGGCTTGCATAACCTCAGGCTTTCGGACCAGTGCAGTGACTTGGTGATCTCGGAGGAGGAGCTCTTCGATAACGAGTTTGCCAGTACGGCCGCTTCCACCGATGACAAGGACACGCTTGTTGGAACTCATTTTGATGGCCGAATTTCGCTACAAGGGAGGTATGTATCGATGTTGATGCCCTTCCAAGACCACTCTTCAATTTGGAGTGCCAGTTGCTGCAGCGACGTTACAGAGTTGCTATCTGTCAGTCCGAGAGAAATTGTATTAGTGTGAGTTTGTTGTTTGCTGTTCTAGCTAGGTATAAAACACTTATGGTGATTGTAGAGCTGCTTTATTATATAAATCTGCTATTCGCAACCTGAGTTCGCTGTCGAAGGTGTTGGTGTTCGGACAGTCCGGCTTCTCCGGTCGTCCGGATCAGTGCTGACACTCGGCTCCGAACAGCCTTATGAAGCAGATGCAAGCTTCCCGGAGGACGTGTTCAGGACACAATGCGGCATCTGAAAACCGTGGGCACATTACGATGTGCAGTGGCTTGCATCTCTCGGCTCCGGGGACCTTGGTCGCGCTGCCAGAATATATAATAGACGTGAAGCACAGTGATTACGCTTCTCCTCCTTTGCTTCTTCGTCCGCAACGACCGTTGAACAACCTCTTGAGATCTGAACGTTTTCTGAATGAATATCTCGACGGCTGTACATTTGCCTGACGTCCCGACCTTGTCTCGCGGAAACTCCGCAAGTGTTCATCACGATGGCGTGCCGTGGCTGTCTATGATCAACAGGCAACACTTTACACGTCCCCAGAGTCGCACGACATTAGTATACTGGGCATGACCAGCTTCATCCTCATGCTTGTACGCTGGTAGAAGGAATTCGCTCTGGTGTTGATGGTTGTGCCTGAAGTGCGGATAATGTGGCGGGGGCTTGACCTTTTTGAGCTGAGAGTGGTGGGGTCGGTCCCTGCCGCATGGGGGCAGGCGAAACACCTCCTCGTCGATTTCCAATTCTCGACATCAGCCGTTCACTCCCACCAGTCCTTTGCCACCCTGCATACAGCATGTGAACCCGAGCCAATACTGTTCATGATGGACGAACTAAATCCCCGCAAGCGGCCTCGACCTGTTGTTTCCTGTATGCGCTGTCGTGATAAGAAGCTGAAATGCGACCGCACCGCGCCGTGCGAGAACTGCATTAAAGCGCAAACATCAGACAGCTGTACATATCAACGCAACAACAGTGCAACATTGAAAGAGGGTATGCCCGTATCAGTCGTCGCTACTAGTGCTGTCGAAGATTTGCAATTGAGGCTGGCTAGAGTTGAAGAGTTATTGGGAATCCAATCAAGCAAAAGCTTCGGTCCAACGGGAGATGCGAAGCCGCAAGCGATTGGCACAGTGGTAGTCAAGGGGAATAGGAGCATATTTCATGGGCAAAATGACAGAACCACGCTATTGAACCAGGTATGAGCATATCGTTGGCCGTTCTCCTATCTCTCTCCTTTCTCTTTCTGCCTCCTCTCTTATGACTGTGTAAAGTATACAGTCTTCATAACCATACGTCACATTGGTCTTCATATAGCTGATGGTTCGCAGTTTTTGGAAGTCAAAGAGTTCATCAACGAGTTGTCCAATGACAAGCAAATCCAAGCTTCAGCAAAACAGATCAAGTTCCTGCAGAATAAATGCCGCAGCAAGATTGGCTCACCAGACACCCATGTGGGATCAGACTTCTCCATGGCGCTTCTCAAATTACGAGAGTTTCTTCCGCCAAAACCATACTGCGACAGACTTGTGGAGATATATTTTCAGCATTTCGAACGTACCTTTAGAGTGTTGCATGTCCCTACTTTCATGCGCCGCTATGGGCAAATTTGGACAAACGATCATGCCAATATTTGCTCATCTTCCAGTGTAATACCCGAACTTACCGCCGTCATGACAATGGCGTATCATATGGATGACGCAGAGCAGCAAGGCGATGGTCGAACTCATAGGACTTATCTAAAGGGACCTGCCATGGATCTAATTCATGCCTGGCTTGATGAGCTCGGTAGAAAGCAACGCACTGAGATTTCTACGTTGCAGGTTGAAGTCTTGCTTCTTCTCTCCAAAAGCCTTCGGGGTCTTCAACCGGAGAAGCTATGGAGCTCGACTGGTGCTCTAGTGCGCTCCGCTATGGTCATGGGCCTCAATGTCAATCCTGCAAACATCTCAGGCATCACCCCATACAATGCTGAGATACGGCGCAGAACTTGGGCCACAATTCTGGAGATGGACTTGCAGGCTTCTATGTTCTGCGGTATGCCACTTGTAGTTCCTGAACTCAATCCGGGCTCCCTGGTACCATCAAACCTCAACGATGTGGATTTCGACGAATTTTCTGGAACACTGCCCGCCTCACGACCAATGCACACGTATACGGACAACCTCTACCAAGTCGTTCTCGCGTCTTCGTTGCAGCAGCGCATCAAAGCCTTGCATATCATTCAGCATTCTACGCCTGACGTTCAGGAAGGCATCGTCTTGGGGAGAAAGGCTGAAGAATGCCTGTCGCAGAAACCACAAGCAGTGACTCTGCACAACGGCAACGATCCTTCAGACGGTGGGTCGTTGCTGCATCGTGTCTTGCTTGATCTTTATATGCGACGACCTATACTTCGCCTATACAATGCTCTACTTCTTGGGCAGCAGCAGAACAACCCGGCGCTTGCTAAGATACAGAAACTTTGCCTAAAGTCTTCGCAAATCATCCTCTCCTATCAAGATCTCTATACCATTCCCGCCCTTGCTACGGTAACCAGCAGTCCGTATGCACATCAGAATTTCTTCTACCAGTGTTGTAAGATGGATGTCCTGTGGGCAGCACTCACCCTGTGCGAGCAGGTCAAACGATACTATGAGCTGGATCCTGCAAAAGCAGGCTATGATAGCTTACCCCTGGTTCGGCCTGTCGAGAGTACAATCACTCACTTGATCGATCGTATTGGACAGAAAGGGAGCGATCTCAAAGATATCGTGTTCCTCGCGATTGTGCTGCAGTCTGTCCAGCTTGGTGAGAATTTACCAGATCGGTCGCAGCTTCTGCAACAAGCTGCAAAAAGAACACTTGCCATGTGTCGAGAACAGCTGTTGCAGCCTTTAGTGGCCAATCAGCTGTCGCCCACAGCAGAGCCCATAAAACGACACAGCATTGAAGCAACACCCGTCCAAAGCTCAATGTCCAATACACTTACGCCACCAATCTCCAACCCCAGACTGACTCCCATCTCCATAGCCGAGACAGTGTTCCCAATGAATCTTCCAGCGAGCTCAGAACAGTGGTTTGGTGATCTCTCTGATCTCGCTGTAGAGTACAACACCTTCCAGGCTGGTGTGTTCGACGCCAATGATCCTTTGAACTTTGGAATTGCGCAAAATTGGAACTGGGAGCATATGTGGCAATAATGTGGCTGCAAGCAGACAACTTATTCCTTCGTGGAGTCAGTACCCACAATTATTGCAAGTCTCAGGCTAGGCTGATGTAATCGTGATAGAATTTCTGCGTGTACACTGAGCACGCCTAGATCCTATAAGAGTTTTATCTTCAAACTCTTTCGTTGCGGTAGCCTCTCAATTGATCTGCTGAATCGCAATACCATGGCGTCTGTTATCCCCACGCTCTTCGTCACCTTCCTCATGGAGCAGCTCTACGCACTCAATTTCCATTTCCCACACCCTCCATCTGGTCTAGTCTACCCACACTCCATTCAACTCCTCAAAACCCTATCAGTTTCAGCCGCGCTCGCTGCGTGGAGGCCCATCATGAGACTCTCTCCGTCAGCGCCTGCATATAGCACCATACCGATATCGCTCTTCTTTCTGACTAGCCTTGGCCTCTTTGCATGGGTCGCTACGGAAGCTCGACCACGTCAACTCAGCGGCATCTACAGTCGCGTCACTCCAACTCACGTGCTCTCTTCTGGTCCCTTTGCGTTTGTAAGACACCCGACCTACGTCGCATACGCACTTGGTTGGGTTGGCGTAGCTGTTCATGTGCTTGTAACCGGAGACACCGGGGAGGCAAGGGACGGGACTTGGGTGTCAGCTCCAGCCTGGATCGCAATCCTGGTTGCTTCTGTCCTGGGTCTCTTTGGGCTATATCGTCGGGGAGCTGTTTTGGAAGAGCTGCAATTTTTGAAAAGTCAGGGAACAGTGGTGGATGAGAAGGTTGAAGAGGGTGTGAGAGTCGATTATCTGGCTTATATGCGCAAGGTGCCATACCGATGGCTTCCCGTGGTTGCGTAAAAGTACCGGTTGGCAGTAACAACCATTGCTTAGCAGGAAAGCCTTTCTAAGTGAGTGAACAAGCACAGTGTGGATTGCATCACGCCAGTCAATGTTTGAGACATCGATTAAAAAAAACGGTGTTCCGTTCACGATGTTGGACCTATACTATACGAACTTTATTTTCAATCACGGTGGAGAGATACCTACGAAGATGGGATGCTCTGATCGTTAGTCGTGAAAATGCCCTTCGGGTCGACCGCAGTCTTGATCTGCTTCATGCGTTCATAGTTCGCTCCGTACAACCTCTCGCTCCACTGCGCCTCCGTCAACTCCGTATCGCGGTAGTTCACGAATCCACGCAGGGGAATTTTCTCCTTCTGCAGTTGCTGTTCGAACGGCTTGAACCCATCTTGCAGGTACTTGATACCATCGGCTGGCCACTCGCTCAGTCCGTTGGCCAGTCGGCCTTCCCAGCGAATCAGCCACTGGCTGTCGGCGTGGGCATAAGAAGTATCGCTATCTTTGAGGGCGCGAGCGGGACTGCCACCCCAGAGGTCGAGAAAGCCGAACTTGGTCATGTCGGTGCGGTTGAACGCGAGAGTGGTGTGTTCATACAAAGCATATGCGGACTCGTATGTGAATGGCTGGTCGGCGCGTAGAACCAGGGCTTGGAGGTACATGCTTCGAGGAGGAAAGGTGTCAGCGGTGCCGTTTAGACCTTGTGTGGCAATGTTTTCCATGCCCCAGAAATCTTCGACTGCGGTTGTTAGGGTCGTGGTGTTTGGCAGGCGCTCAAGGAGGGGAGCAATGGTGCTGTTGAAATCATCGGGGTTGCCATAAAAGTAACCACTCCCAGACCAAGGCGTGGCGAGCTGCCAGCGGAGAGCAAACGTATCAGGGGCATCGGTCTGTGCGTAATCCTGCACGGCTAGCAGAGCTTCGACACCAATTTCAATGGTGGTGTCGGTTGGTAGAGAAATGGTGAAGTTGGTCACCCGCTCGTGCTCTGGTTTCCAAGTCTTCGTCGTGAGAGACAAAAGAACGCCATATGAAGAACCAGCTCCCTGAGCTACCCAGAACAGGTCTGCATTTTCTTCACGAGAAGCCTTAACGATAGTGCCATTGTACAGCATGTACTCAACACTGTCAAGGAAGTCCATGGGTGTGCCTAGAAAACGAGTCGTCGTGCCAAACCCGGCTCCAATAGAAGATCCAGCAAGACCGACCCAGTTAGCTCGAACATGGGGGAAGTGACGGCCGTGGTTCTCCCATAGCCATGTGGCAACCGGACCAACTCGACTACCGCCACCATAGCTGCGTACATACGTCAGCTTTCAGACTGTGCTTGTGAAAATGGATGGACTTACGTCAGAAGTTGTTTCCCTTCATCGTAAGTTGTCTCATCGAAGTTTACCAGGTTGATGACGAGTGCACCATCGTGGGTTCCTCCTAGACCGTATGCGCCATAAGAGTGGCCGCCGTTGAGTGCTGCAACCTTGATCTCCGACTGAACTGCGCATGCTAGTGCCGCTGCAACGTCGTCCGATGTAGTTGGTGTAACAATAGCTGCCGGCTCAGGATTGTACCGCAGAGACCACGGAGAAGACGCCGTCTCCCAGCTAGGGTCTGTAGCAACAGTGAGCTGCAATTTCTTCTCCGTCAAGCACGTCTTTAGAGTCGTCGCATCTTGCGCAGCAGCACTAGTAACAAGGGTGGTGAAGAGCACAGAGGAGGAGAGGACGCGCGGCAAGTTGCGCCTCGACATGAAAGAGGAGAACGGCATGGTGGGTTTTAAAGGAAGGTGTATCCAGATAACAAGGCTGGACTGCTCCGCATGCGTTCTTATACCTTAGTTCGTGCCGTGAGCTTCCTGCACTGCCACGCAAAGCAATCTACAACGCATACCGCAGCATCTTCATCTCATCTCACGATGGCCTTGGCGCCAACGAGAGGTTCCTAGTGGGCCGAAATGACGCCTTGATATGTGCTCACGCAGTCGGCTGGGCTGTGTTGAATTCACCAGGTTACTATCTTAGATCTTATTGGCACCCCAAGATCACCAAAGGATAGATTTGAGATGGTGGTCGAGGTGAGTACTGGTCGAGACAGCAACTGAATGCCTCATTTGCGCGTGACTGCTGGTTGTTCGGCGAAACTTGCAACAACATCACGCCGAGCCGTCATGCGGACCGATGACAGGCTGGGCATTTGTTTCTACGAAACGACGAATGCTCCCTGGAGTATGCGGATGAGCGCGGAAGGCTGGAATTGAGATGTGTAGGCCGAGGCTCGTCCGTGCAACTCTGAAACCGAGTGAACATACCTCTACCGAACCCCATCAGCGACCAGCTTTGAAGTAGCCAAGTCGTACGTGGGGTCCACCGGTCTCACAGCCTTGCACGAGGCGCCTCCTGAACAAGCAAGCTCTGTCTAGCCTTTTCATTCTCCTCCCGCCACCACTTCTTCCTCCTCTCATGTCCCGCCATAAAAGCATCGAACCATTTGTTGTCGTAGGGCGGTAATCTCCTCCCCGGTCGGTCAGGCGCTGGCTCTCCAGCCATCTTCCTTACTGTCTCGAAGTACTCTTCAAAGTCTGGGTAAACCATAGTAAACCCTGGTCCATCGCCCTTCTTCGCAATTTGTTCGCGCTCCCATCGTTGCTGTTCTTCGAGCGGTGGAAGAGTTGCGCGGCCAGCGAGTATGCGTGCAGCGAGAACGGCGTGCCACTCAAAAATCTTGAACGTGAGACCAGCGCCTACAGCCCCCACGAAGAGCAACGTAGGATCATTCTGGTATACAACGTGCTGGTACAAGCCAGGAACACGATTGTTCCGGATTTTGACATTAGGCAGGAAGGGCAGAGACCAGGAGTATCCGGTGCCGAAGATGATTTCATCGACGTCGTTTACTGATGTACCATCGATGAAATGTACGGTCCGCTGACCATCTGATGTCTCGATGTGTGATATTGACGGCTTCTGGGTAATGCCGGGGTGCTTGAAAGCTTCATCGCCGAAATAGCCGTTCAGTTTGTGACCGAGGATGACGGCGTAGACAGGCCCTTTGGCAACGCCAACAAGGTCGTATGCGATGTCTCCACCGGATACTGACGCGCCTACGATAATAACGCTCTGGTGAAAGTCAGTTGTCATTGCGGTGGCACAGTTGACTGTATCTGACCTTTCCTCTGTACGCGTCACGTCCGCGGAACATCTTGCTGTGCTTTACGCTTCCTGGGCGAGATCGTTCATAGGCCTCCAATCCCTCAATCTTGGGTATGTATGGAACATTGAAGTGCCCACTAGCCACAATCACGGCATCGAACCACTCTTCCCACCATTCGTCCTCACCGTGAACGCCAGCATCTTTCCGCAGTACCAGTCTCCACTCGTTACCCACTTTCTCCGCCAACTCTACACTGGTGTTGTAGGACACTAAGCTGTCGTAACCATTGCGGTTCACGAGCGATTCAACGTATTCGCGAATCACAGCGTGGCTGCGGAACGGTGTATCGTGGCCATGTTTCGAGATTGACAGTTGGCTTCGCTGTTCAGGAATAGTCTCTTGCGAGAATGACATTGCAGTATTGTCGACGTTGGTCTCGAGGTATGGGTAGACAGAGGATTCGGCATGGCGTGCTTGAGAGAGCCTTACTTGTCGTGCTGGGAGCTTCGATGGGGGTTGGAGAGGAGGGTCACCGGTGCGAGTGGCGAGGGCTGCAAGGTCTTCGGGCAGCAGATTTGGCGGAGGCGTTTGGTCTTCGAGCCTGACATGTCGTGAGAAAAAGAGTGATTTGAGGGCCACCTAGTTGCGCTCAGAAACCCTTACCAGCAGCCACCCGGCGCTTCTCGCCGCTCGAACACACGGATCGAGTCAAATGCTTGTTCCTGCGCAAGCGCGTCGATGGAAATAGCTCCAGATGGACCCAGTCCTATCACGGCGACTCTTTTTACAACCATGATGTTCGGTAACAAGTCAGCACGAAGCGCGAATAGCTCCAACACGGGATGCAAAAGTCCTCATTCTACCCTAGGGGATCCGGAGAGCTGATAAGAGAAAAGCGTCGCGTGGCGTTAGCACACCATCTTGGCCGCGGCACCGCGCCATCCATCGGCATGCTGAAAGCCTCATCTCCACCATTTCCACGTGGTTGCCATGTGAAACTGTCGTGAAAAAGACGCGCATCTTCCCACTTTCGATCGCGCAAAGGTTGCGACATGTGTTTCGAGGATTGCGCGATTTCAACGGCCCTAGTCCCAAAACGCTTGGCCCCGCCAGTTCCTCCAGTTAACAGCACCACATCAACTTGAACTTGACCACATTTGCTGCCAGGCAAAGAACGCCATGCGTCTTGGACGGAACGAAATGACTAGAAGCCTTCGGCATCAACGTCGGCAGCACGGGAGACGGTGAAGGTGCCGACCCTAGACGATACCCAGCATTGCACGCAACTATGTAGCGGGATGGCGCATCCACCTGTCGAAGATAGAAATGATAAGTCGAATCCAGTACATGTGTTTCCGATGGTCTCGTTCTGTCAGCCCGCGCCCGGATGATTGAGATTGCTTGACAGTATGGCTTCCAAAGAAGAAAGAGGTGCTTTCGAAAGTGGGGTGCAGAGCGATAAATCTGACACACAAGATTCTATCGACATCGAGCTAAGTGCGGCAACGAGACGCGCGAGACGAAAGTAGGTCGCTTCTTTGATTCGCCGGGTAATCATTGACTGAGTTTAGAGTCGACACCACCGTCCTTCCACTGCTCTTCCTGGGCCTGCTGGTCTTTCAGTTAGATCGCATGAACCTCGCCAGTGCGCTCACTGATGGCTTCGCGAAAAACATAGCCGTGAACCAAAACACCATAAATCTTGGCAACCAACTCATGTTTCTGGGAATCGTGGTGCTTGAGATCCCATCCAACATCATCCTCCAGCGCATCGGCCCACGAAAGTGGATTTCGGCCCAAGTCTTTGTTTTTGGCGCCGTAGCGACCCTGCAGGTCTTTGTGAGGAGCAAAGCCGGCTTCTTAGTATCGAGGTCCTTCCTGGGATTGTGTGAAGCCGGGTATATCCCAGGCGGAATCTACACACTGTCGACATGGTATACTAAGCGCGAACTCGCCAAAAGAGTGGCCATTTTCTTCTTCGGCATGTTCGGAGGCAACGCAATCAGCCCTGTTCTCGCGAGTGGTATCCTACAGCTTGGCGGTCGTGGTGGGATGAAAGGATGGCAGTGGTTGTTTTTGCGTAAGTCATACCCCGTTCCTGCTATTGGCAGCTACTGACCAGACCTCAGTGGAAGGCGTGTTCACTGTGGTTGTCGCAATCCTGCTGCTATTCTTCCTCCCCGGATCCCCTGATGAGCCTCGGCCCTTACTGTCTCCTGGCCTAATCCGATTTACAGATACTGACCGAGACGTTCTTCGGCAGCACCTCGAGGTGGACGACGAGGAGAAAAGATATGGCGCGCAAGGGATGCATATTCCGCTGTCACTGGTCTGGCAAACAGTGAAGCACTATCGTCGGTGGGCTTCTTTTGTATCAACGTTCGCTGTGTTCTCGACTTGGTCGTCGCTGACTACGTATACGCCGACTATCATCATGGCTTTGGGGTTCACTCGTATACAAGCGAATGTCTTGGCCTCAGTTGGTGGCTTTCTGGCTCTTGGTGTTGTGTTCTTCTTTGGCTGGCTATCCGACCGGACGAACAAGCGTGGACTGGCCGTGATCTTAGCACATATCTGCTACCTCACCGTGCTCATCATCACCAGATCGGTGCACCCTTTGGTGGGCAAGTGGTCGCGTTGGGGATTGTGGACAACTGTCAACGCCTTTGCTATTGGCTACCACCCAGTCCACAACTCTTGGGTCCAGCTGAATTGCAAGGATCCTCGCGAGAGAAGTATCAGCATCGCGATGTGGGTCATGGCCGCGATTTCAGGACTGATGGTTGGTACACAGTACTACCGTGCCGATGACTTACCATTCTACAGCAAAGGACTGAGGACACAAATCATCATGGTCGCAGTCGGGATGCTCTTCGCCATCTTGCAGGAAGCCGTATACGTTTCGTACAACCGGAAAACCTTGAAGAAGTGGAAAGCAGAGGGTGGCGAGAAACCGTGGTTGTACACGCCCTGAGTGAGTCATATGACATGGGCATAATTTAGGCTTGAGTCAAACGGCGCTTTGAATGCTTACATTTCCGTTTCCTGAGGTTGATTTTTTACTCTATCCTGGACAGATCCGCTCATCGCTGGCTTTCGGCTCCATTTGCCTTTGTATTTGCCACCTTGCTGCTGAATCCTCTCCTGCTTTGTATCGGCGACGAATCCGCCTCGGAACCTTTGCTTTGGTCTTTCATTTTGTTCAATTGCTTTTCTCTGTCTTGTCGCCTCACTTCGCCCATTGATGTGTTCAGATGGTACCGGATTTGCAGCTACCCAAGACCTCAACTGCGGACGAATTTTTGCGCCCCAGATTTCTTCGCCTCCGTCAAGGTCTGCATAAGTGATCGCAATCGTCAGATCTGATGATTCCGGTGGTTCAGAAGTCGTGTACGTTGCTTGTCGTGTGCGTAGCAATGTCGCCATGTGAGATCTTGACTGGCAAGCAATACCAAGATCGTGCGCGAAACTTCGAACGTAGAAGCCCGAACAGACCGTAAGTCGTACACGAGCTGCCGGTGCGGCAGCTGGCTCGTCTTCTCCGGGATAAGTGAAATCATGCTGGCCAGGCTCGTACCATTCCAGCAGTGTACACTGGTCGACATGCATGTCCCTACTCTCCAGCTGCCTCGGAAGCTCCTCACCCCTGCGGGCATACTCGCAAGCTTTCTTTCCATTGATTTTCAATGCTGAGTAGATTGGTGGCGCCTGCTTTACATCGCCTCTAAATTGTGCAAGCTTACCTTCTACCAAGGTCCTAGTAACATGCGCACAATGCGCTCGCTCAGCGACGAGGCCAGTGCAGTCATAAGAGTCGGTACTCGCGCCAAATAGCACAGTAGTCTCGTAAGTCTTAGTGCAGGCGATATATTTCTGTAGTTGCTTCGTGCCTCTGCCTATGCCAACGATGAGCACGCCTGCAGCCAGTGGGTCTAGAGTGCCACCATGGCCCATTTTGAAAACCTGACCATCACTTTTGCTGGTTCTTTTTGGCTGGTATTGCAGTAGTGCGGCAAATGTCTGAGATGGCGCAAAGGTGGCTTGCAACTTCTCGAGCACATCTGCAGACGAGACGTGGGCTGGTTTGGCAATAGCTATACATAGTCAATGGTTGGACCTTGAATAGCTGTCATCATACTCACCAAATATGCCTTCAAGAACTGTCTCTTTTCGGGCATCCATTTTGCTGTACCGCAGCTGATGTAAAAGAAGCTTCATGAAGATGAAAGAGGAAGTTTCGTGTGATTTCGCCGCACTAGCGCCACATCTGGCTAGCGCTCTCTAGAAGGCTCTGCCGTGAATCGAGGTCGGTATCATTAATAACATCTAACAGTGAAACGAACTAGTTATGAAAAGCTTCGCTTTATCTCACACTGCATCTATTGCAAGCTATGGAACCCTGGAATGACCCGCTGGATGCCGGAAATTTTGAGTATCTTCCCAAATATATCACTCCTTCAACGCCGATGCTTGCAATTCGGTCAGTTCACATCAGGGCTCTGCTCACTGATCCTCTTTACCAGCGTTAATATCTTGGGCCACAGCTCTGGTATCCTGAATGGCTTGGAGATTGCATCGTCCATACCTGCTGCCAGCGCCTGCTCTACTTGTTCCATACGCGCATTGGCACTGACAGCCAGAATCGGTAGTCGTGTGTGTGCTTTTGGTGGCAGTGAAGAGATCGATAACTCATTTTCATGGAAGGATGAAAGCGGGTTGACAGATGATGCTGTCAGTTGTCTCAATAGTCCCGGATGTTGCTTAAGGGGCGGGGCCAGCAAGCCCTTCGCTTCGTATTCGCGGATTCTTTGCGCACAAGTAAGCCCATCCATGACCGGCATCTCGATATCCATGAATACTATGTCCACATCGTGCTGCCTGGGCGTGGTGAAGTATTCTACCTCCTCCTCTTCCGTAGTGGTGTCGTGATTGTTCCTGGGCGTACCTCGCCAGTACACACTGCCCTTGAGCCAGTCAAGCGCCTGTTGTCCATCGCCAGCAACGCTAATGGTCCACCCAAACTTGGCTAATTGTTTTTTGAGTACCTTCTGATTGACCAGGTTGTCTTCGACGATTAAGATGTTGAGTTTCACACCTTTCATGGCGTTCTCGGTCGACACCGTTCGCTGCGGCCCGGGGCGAGTATTAAGGGACTGGCCAGAAGGCGGTGTAGCCTTGCGTGTGCTAATGAAGAATGCGAACGTAGAGCCAACGTCTGGATCGGACGCTACACCGATCGCACCACCTTGTAGAGTCGCGAGGGATTTTGAGATGAACAGCCCCAGGCCTGATCCACCATATTTGACATGTGTACGGGGTGTTGCTTGAGTGAACCTTGAAAACAGCTTCTGTTGTTCGTCAGTCGTCATGCCGCAGCCCGTATCTTGAACTTTCAGCCATAAGTAGACCGGGTCTCCGTCACCCCATTCGGGCCGTTCGATCAGCTTTTCGGGTTGTTGACCAGAACGGGTGAATACTACTGCGTCCCAGACTTCAGGCGGTCGTGTGGGAGAGGCACCTAAGGTGACAGTAATTCTTCGCGATAGCCGATCCTTGGTGAACTTGATCGCATTCGTACTATAGCCAGTCAGTAAATGTCCAGAGTCTGACGACGGCCACTAACAGGAGGTTGATCAATATTTGAAGCAGTCGAGATGGATCCAACATGACCCAGTCGTAGCCTTTAAATGTCGGGTCTTTCCGGAACTCAAGCTTAATGTCCATCTGGTTGCACTCCACGTCAAACATCTTCAAGGCTTCGGAGACAACTACAGCTGACTGTACTCGTACCGGTGTTATCAGAATGAGATTGGAGTCCAACTTGGACAGTGTAAGAACATCATCAATGACGCGCTTTTGATGTAGCGAACACGACACAATAGTCTGCAATGAGTCGATACTCGTCACCATCTCTTCTTTAATTTCACCAAAGTCAAGATCAACAAGAGGGGTCTTTGTGTCATGAAAGGGCAGTCCGCGCAAGGATGCGATAACTGAGTCAGCGCATTGGACTACGGCGGATAACGGGTTTCGAAGCTCGTGAGATGTCATGTCGATGAAGCTGTTTCACGTTAGCTATGCTATTGTTGAGACACTTCAATCATCAAAATTGTACTTCTCTTGTTGACGCTTTGCTTCCAGAGCTTCTTCCGTTCGTTGTCTCTGTACTGCATCTGCCCATTTGAATTGCTACTCTCGTCAGTCTAGCGGTCTCCCTGTGAAGATGTTTGCTCTTACCGAAATGTCGAAGAGTGTACCCAGGATACCTAGATTTTGTCAGTAATTACAAGTCACCGCCGGAGTTACGCAACTTACTAATGACCTTCCCATTCTCATCAACTTCTGGATGATTTGAACTCTGTACCCAAATATTTGAGACGATGCCATCCTGATTGATCCAAGTCTTTTTAAGTCGGAATTGGACTCCATCGGATTTTTTGCCACCTAACATCTGCGCCCAGTCATCCTCAACTAATTTCAAGTCCTCGTCGGCGACAAGCCCGAACCATTCAAATTTATCGAGTGGCTTTCGCAGATGTCCAGTGAGCTCAAAAAACTGATCATTGACGTAGTTGAAGCCTTGATGTGATTAGCGACGTTTTGAATGCTTTATGTGGAGATGTACCTTGTCCAGGAATGAAAATGTAGATGGCAATCGGAGAGAGCTGAGCAAACCTCGCAAACTTTTGCTCTGATAACCGTGCTTGTTCCAGCGCTTCCACGCGTGCTTGCGCAACCTCTTGAGATTTCTTTTGTGCCATGATATCAATAGTGTTCCCAGCAATGCTGATAAGTGTTCCTTCATCATCAAACACCGGTACGCAGGCGGAAAGTACCCATTGTGCTGAGGAGCCAGAACCTGGTGCAGCTTTCCATCTCATCTCGAATGTCACTGAATTTCCTGTGGCAAGATTATTCCACATAGACATGACTAAGCCCTGATCATCCGGATAGACAAGGTCCATGAATGAAAATTCAACATGGGCCGGTAGGTTGCGAGGATGCGATGACAATCGGTACCATGCCTCGTTGGCATGGATTAGCTTTCCCTCCGCATTGTATTCGAAAACCCCAACATCCGACATTTCCATCATAGTCTGAAGCCCCTCCCATCGTGCGGTGAGGTTGGTCCGAGGTAGTGTCCTGAGTAACGCCTGCTTATTGGCTTCCATCTCTTGTACAGTCTCGTCTTTTGAAGGACGGTAAACGCGACCCCAGTTCCTGACATCAGGCTTGACTATTGCCTCTTTCGTCCCGTCCAGGGCGCTAGCATCGCTCTTTAATTCGGGTTTTGGTAACACCTCTGTTGCTCGTATGATCTTCCACGCTAACCTCGGTCCCGCTTCTTGTGCAGTCCATCTCTTTTCATGAAAATCATGGTGCGGTTTATAGTCTCCAAGAGCCTGCGCCCACGATCTAAATAGCAACGCTGCTCGGTTGTGCTCCTCCACGCGTGCTTGAAGTTTGCCGTGTCGAAATGCCGCGTTGCAAAATGTAATCTCAAAACTCAGTATCTCCTGTCCTGTTCTAATAACCAACGTCGGCGCAGGATCTAATTCTAGCAACACCAGGTCCAATGAGGATGACTGCAACGGCCCCGAGGCTGACATACTGATCTCAGTCAGACGCTCTCAAATTTTCGTATTCCAAGGCATTCGTATGACCCAAGCCCCACTGTATTCGGCGCGGTAATGGTAATGTTGTGTAGAAGTTCGACATGAGGTTGAGCGGAACTGCCAGGCGGCGATTAGAGGCGCGAAAATTCGCTGTTTCGACCATGCGGCACTAGACGCTTACCGGACGCTCCTGGAACCGACTTTGCCCTAAATTGCCACTCCAGAGATTCTAGGAAGAGTATTTGCTCCCTTCGCGCCCCTAGTACCTTGAGATGTCGGCAATGAGGCAAGCTGATAGGTCCCCGGTGCTCCTGACCGCCAAAGCCCTGCAAGGCATCAGGAGCCCCTCTTCCACCGCCGTCCCGCTGCCGTCTTCCACAGGTGTAACGTGTTCTAGATCTCTGTTCCAACTAAATGCGCCCAGCACACGATAGCGTCACCTTACGGCTAGCGAACCTGATCGCCGAATCGTATCGCCTCAGATCTGGCACATCTCATTGATCGACGCCTGGGTTATCACGAGACAGTCTCATGTCGGCTTGGGGTCTTCACTTTGGCTTTTGCTGCATGCGATAGCCGGTATACCGATTCACGCGTACGTCTTGTTCGGCAACGGCCCAATGAGCTGGATAGGGTCGCCTGTTGCATCTGACACACGATACGAAGCTCCAAGTCAGCGCTGCTTGCAACGTTGCCAGAGCGTGCACGTAAGTGTTGCACTTTGCGCCCATTGCTGAAGTAAAGTACGAGGAGAACGATGAAGATGGAGCAACAACATAGTACAAAGAAATGATGGTGTGGAGTCCAACGTTAAGCCCCTGCGGAAGCAGCTTGCCGATCAAGGATCAGCAGGGCCATAAATTCAACCAATCACGGCCCTTGAAGCTATTGCTTCATCTGGCTTCGAAGCGGTCGCAACTTCTAAGTCGACACCCTGGAGCACAAAGAATACTGGGCAGTTTCGCATTGTGGCACGATTTGCCGTATTTTTGACTACCAAGCAAGGTCCATCTATAATGAGTGACGAGCAAAGGTTATCGGTAATCGTGTGAAGAAGCCAAAGGTGTCAAGCTCTCGAAGGCCCGATTATCAACTTATCTGACTGTGACATGAGAGTACAGGAACGTTCTTGTGTTTTTACTCGACATAAACCCTTCTCTGCTGTACCTTCTTTAAACATCTAATTCAACTATCGGTCGAAACTCAGGCCTTCCAAGACGACCCGCTCGCCTTATCGTTGTGAATGACGTATCAGGTAGATCGCCCACTGATGGAACTTACTGGTGTGCTTCATAATCTGCGTGTGTTGATAGTTTAAATCAGTGTAGGGTTAAATTATGAAGATACAGACATAAGCTGCGAAGTGCTAAACCGCAGCAAATAGACTGAGACAAGATTATCGACACCTATCTCCTACACCCTATCGGCGTAGCTCTCCTGCCTTTCGAGCTCCTTCACAGACAGTTCATGTCGACCGTACACCATCCACAAAGCAAAGGCACCAAAGAATGCGCCACCAATGATGTTGCCGATAGTGACTGGGATACAGCTCGCCCAGATGAACTTCCCAACATTAAAATCAGTCCCGTAGAACATTCCAATGGGAACCATGAAATAGTTTGCGATGGAATGCTGATATCCCATAGCAACAAAGGTCCAGATGGCAATCCAGATACCGACGATCTTGGAGAGGAGATCGCGTGCCTCCGTGGCAAAAATGAATGCAATAGCCACTAGCCAGTTGCACATGATGCCTCGAGTTAGGTTGTACCCCCAGTTGACGTTGACGCGACCGTTGGCTTGAGTCGCAGCGTAGTCCTTCTGCGCGCTCGACGATAGAGTGTCGGACCAGTAGCACAGGACGCCGGCGTAGAACAAACATCCCGCAATGTTGAAGACGTAGCTCACTATCCAGTTCTTAAGCAGGTCGTAGATGGTGGTTCGGCGGCGCAGAGTTGAGTATGCCATGACAAACATGTTGCTTGTACACAGCTCGACGTTGAATAGGATGATGATGACGAACCCAATGGGGAAAACAGAGGCAGCGAGCATCGTTGCAATCGCCGGATTGCTGGCACGAAGTCCAGGTGAACCACCGGCTACGACTAGGTCGAAGGCGGCGCCGAGAGCGATGAAGACACCACCTAAGAAAGACTTGATGATCAGATCGAGCCAACTAAGATTTGCTTTCGCAACGCCAGCCTGTTCCGCAAGGCGGAGTGTTTCGACCGGCGTGTGGGCGTCAACTCCAGAGGTCATCTTGGGTGGCGCCAGGGTCTTGTGCTCGCCTTCTTCAGACATGATGTGCGAGTTACTATAGCAGTCGAGAACAAGGGTCCTCGACAGAATATCAGCCCGTTGAAGCAACGAGTGGGTAAATAAGAGAGGTTAACGGTGGGATCGAAGACAAGGGCAATTCGAGTATTTGAAGTCTGAAGACCCATCTTTTCCTCTCCGCGCACAATGACATTATGTGAAGTCACTATCCGTGGTAGCCTCGAACCTACGGATCCTGCGGGTTGCTTTTCCATCTTGACGTGCGAATCACAACAACGCTTTAAGTCAGTGCACATCTAGTCCACGGGGAACATCGGTCAGGCCTTTCGAGCGTTGCTGCGAAAGCTTAGCGACACTGAATTGGGCTGGCGATTAGCTGATTCCCGTTTTGTTGGCTGTCTATTTGATAATTAGTTAGGCGGTTTAGATCGCTTGGACTGAATTATGGAAAAGTCAAAGTGGTAAAGGTCGTGTTGATGTGAACTACAAAGTATGTCGAGGTGATGTCATTGCCGAGCTGTCAGCCCTACACTAACAACGAGCTTCACCACCAGTCGAGTACTGTATCTCCGGGAAGCAATCGTCGTCAGACTAGTATCCTGTCTCGAGCATTGACAATACCCCCTATTGTTTGGCGAATTTTCCGTTCAATTACCGCCTTTACCAGTGCACAAAAATTTAACAACTCCACAAAATCGTCTGCGAATCGAAAATGTTGTCTTTCTAACCGTTGAGTACAGCCTCCAAATACGACATGACTATAATGCTCCAGTCTTGGGGAAAAAGATATTCATCTTCTGCAAGAATACCGTTATCACCACGACTGCCTGGATGTATGCACGATGCGCAGCAGACCAGGAGAACCATACAAGACTAACAACCCTGACAGATAACCGGAGAAGAACACATTCTGTTGAGAGTCGAGGTTTACTCATGTGTATGACAACTACAGCATCGACACCATGGTGATGAAGGTTTTGCTGGTAGCTCTATCACTTTCGAAACAAACGAATCGTGCAACGCGATTCGTTTGTTTCTAACATATATTCCTCAGCGGCCACAACAGTGACCAAGAGAATTTGAGGCTATGCATGATCTGAGTATATAATTGATGAACAATGTTGAGTGGATGAAGTTGTTGTGAATATGTACACTCAAGTATTGAATAGACAAGTTGATTAATTCCGCACACTGGGAAAGTTAGCCTAGTCAAGTCGACGATCATCACAATCATACCTGCTGGACGCATACCTATAACTCCTTCAAATGAGTAGCCTGACTCTCCTCTTTCCTCAGCTCCTTCGCACCAGTCACCGGACGGCCTTCGACGGCCTTCTCTCCACCAATCATCTTGAAGCCATTGTAGAAAAGCCACTCGGTCGCATGCTCAACCGGCTCGTCGAACATGTAGGGCAGGAACGGGACGGCTGCGAGGCCGAGCTGTAGAAGTGTTAGCATAACACTTTACGTAAGACATGGCAGGGTTCAGCATACGCCAATGGGACCCCAAGTCCTCAACGTCTTGTTCTTCGCGTCCTTCAGCGCACGGCCAGAGTACCTGACGATACTGTGAATGGTAAACGCAGGCAGCCCCATGGACGCAACAGCCTGGAAAATAGCTCTCTGCGCCATGACCGCTCTGTAGTCCTCAATCGCAGGTATCCTCCCCGCAACCACCTCTCCGCCCGTCAACACACTACCTTGCCCACCGAGCTTGACTCCCTCGGTATTCGTGGCCTTGTGCGCAAGCTGCTGCACCTGGCCCACGACGCCTGTTGCGCGTCCAGTCGCTGCCATGTCCCGGTTCTCCTTTGCCTGCTCGTTGATCTGAGCGGGGGCTTCGGCGTAGTTTTCAGGATGCAGGACTTTCTGGTTGCGAACGTAGGCTTTGTAGCCTTCGTGGGCGACGTCGCCGGTCAGGTAGAGCCAGGACACGGCGTAGGCGCCCTTGACCAGATAGGGGTGAGCAATGGGTCTGAAGGACTCGCCGATATCTGATGTGTAGGCTACGTAGCGGTGGGCTGAGAGCATGATGGTGCGGATGCGGGTTGCGTAGGCGGCATAACGGATCGAGGTGTCGGTTGTGTCTTCTGCTCTGTGGGGGTTTAGTGGGTGTTGGGTCTGGTGAGGGATGGCGTCTACCTTCCGTCTGATATTGAATCCCACACTCCCTCGTCGTTCAGCTTGTCGGTAATTTCCTTGGGCAGCTGCTTGCGCGGCGGCGGAATAGAGAAGTCTGGTCGAGCTTCCTTGCGCACGCGCTCAACGCCATCCACCTCCTCTACGACCGTCTTGTTGTCTTTTGCCATTGTGGCTGAACCGCCTTCTCGGGAGGTGATATCTCTACAAAAGGAAAAACAAAATAAAAGAAGAAGCCAGGAATTGGACAGGAACGGTAAGTTGATCCGTCGGCGTTCAATCACAGTTGCCTACCCACGACGTCATCTGTCCAAGCTCCTCAGCCACACCCTGCCATCGCACCGCCACGCTTACTTAATCACCAAGCTGAGGTCCATCAACAGCTCTCCGCCATTGCCAACGCCGACTCCGTCCATCCATTGCGCCATCATCACCTCTCGCCTCACCTCGATCCACATTTCCCACCGCCAAAATGGTTGCTATGTACACTATCGCCGGCCGCCAGGTCGGATCGCACGTCGTATGTGGCCCCAGCCCGTCTTGAAAAGTTCTGTCCCCGGCCCACGGCAATCCACGCACCAGAGCGACTCAGCGCATGCCGTGGGCCAGCATCTTTGGAGCTTTTACCACCACCGCTCGTCGCCGTCGCCAACCATAAAACCTCCGTCACGAAATACACAGCTAACACACATACCCCAGCTCGCCATCGCCACACTGGCAACCACCTTTTCGCTTGCCGCATTCTCGCTCTCGGGCGGCGAGAAGGTCGACAAGACGCAGCCGCCGATCAACGCGAAGAGCAAGGACGAGGAGAGCTTTGTCAAGTACGTTTACACCTACACCTAAAAATCTCTACCGCGATATGCACTGCCAGTGTGTGGGAGAGGGGTGGAAAGAGAGTGTGTTGGCTAATTGTGTATAGGAACTTTGTTCAGAAGGCTGAGGAGAAGGTCGCTGGAAAATAAGAGATGGAAGATTTGCGCCGTGTTCCACGCGATGAGATCAGCCGAGAACCAGGAGAGTAAAGAGAGGAGAGGAGAAGAGAGACGGAGAGAAGGGCAGTTGTAGATATGGCGATTGTACCAATAGATCGCGCGGAATTGCAATGGAGAGTGAAGATTGAAGTGGTCGTTCTTTTTGCATGCTGTGGGGTGACGACGTTTCATGGATTGCAAGTACGGGAGGAAAAAGTGATGTTGGAATAACAAACGCAGCTAACTACCAGGTATCACGCCAACACAACCCAGAAAAACATGCAGTACTCATTCATAACACGCTCCTAGACGCCATTCGCTATCCAAACAAGCCCCCCTTTTATCCGCTCATCTCACCTCACCTTGCTAGTCCTACTCCTACTTCTACTCCTCCTCCAGCACAATCCTCTTACTCATCGAGTCGACAACCTTGGAAAAGAACCGCGCAGCATGAGCTCTCGGGAAGCAAATCTCCTCAGTCAAATAGTCGGGCAACAAATCCAGCAACTCCCTGTCTCTCTGTTCGTCCAGGAGCGGTTGGTAGACAAATTCGGTATCGGCGTAGGAGGAGCCGCCTTCGGAGACGGTGAGGTGGAAATGGAGTGCTAAATCGAGTTAGTGGGTTCGTAAATGAAATGTAAGACGTGATGATTGGGGTTTGGGTTGACGTACTTCCGTTTCTCCCCGTTTGCAAACAATCATACACGTCTTCGTCGTCTTCGTTCTTTTTGACAGCGACAATGACTAGGTTGGTGAGGTCGCAGTACATCTCTACTTTCTGCTTCTGCAGCATGGCGTCCTTGGCTGCTTCGGCGCTGCCGGGGAGCACGACGCCTGTGGTGCGCGGTTTCATGGCGCTGCCGGGGACTTTTGTGGTGGCGTCGGACTGCGTGGAGGAGCGTGCAGCGGCGAGTTTGGTGTTGAGGGTGGTGTTTTCCTTCTGTGCTGTGTTGAGGGCGTCGGCGAGTTTTTTGTTTTCGGTGGATAGGTTGGCGTTGGTTTTGGTGAGGATAGTGAGTTCTTTGTTGAGGGTGGTGAGTTCGGCGGTGCGCGCTTGGAGAGAGGAAACTTGTTGTTTGAGGGCTTTGATGACTGCGTCTTGGTCTGGGAGGGTTGTTAGTAGTGTGGTGAGTGGATGGGTTGTCGAGCACACCTTTTGCGGCCTGCTCTGTCCGCTTCCGCAGTTGCTCAAAACTCGATTCCTTCCCTGATGTCGCGGCGTCCTTCAGCGTCTCGTACCGCGCCGTCATGGCTTCCAGTTTCTTGGTCAGATCGCCCATTTTCCTCCGCATGGCTGGGTCGCGCTCCGTGTCTGAGACGCTCCCCGCTCGCCGCGCACCAGCGGAGGGCTGCCGTGTCTTGCTCGCTGTGCGCCGTGCCGAGGGTCGCGGCGGGGGCGGCATGCTCTCGGGTATCTCCTCGACCTCTATCGAGTCCTCCATGTCCATGGTATCTACATCCAGCTCCGGCTGTGTCTCGGGGATGGTGAAAGCTTCAGAATCTGCTTCAGTGTCTGCGCCGCGCTTGGTCGCCCGCGATTTTGCGGTGGTCTTCGCCTTTGTCTCCTTCTTCACCACAGGCTCCTTCACTGCTGCTTTGCGCCCTCTCTTGGCGGGCGCCGGCGCGGACTCTTCCTCCACCGGCTCCTCTTCGTCTTGCACTTTCTTCGCTTTGGCTGGCCGCCCTCTCTTAGCAGGCTTCACGGGCTCAGTCGCCTCAGTAACGTCATCGTCGTCCAGCTCGTCTATCTCCTCCTCTTCCTCTTCGCTCTCCGCGCCCTTCTTGCGCCCAGCCTGCGCTTTGCGACCAGCCTTTGCAGACGTCTTTTTCGCAACATGGTCCTTTTTCGCCTCAGCCACACGCGTCGCTGGCCTCCCCCTCGCAGTCGCCTTGGTCGCCGGAGCGCTCCTGGGTGGTTGCGCAGCCTTCCCGCGCGCCTTGCGCGCCGGCGCTTTGTTTTCCGTGTTGGAGTCTGGCGTGGGCATCGTGTTGAGCTCGTCGTGCGTCATTTCGTCTTCCGAGGCCGAGTCGACGGTGAAGGAAATATTCGCGAGCGCATTGCGGGGCGCCATCTTGTCGTGGTCGAGACGTTGCGCCTGCGGGTGCTGGAAGCTGCGAGTGTTGCGTCTGGTAGAGTTGGTAGGGAAGTGGGATGTAAACAACACCAACGTCAAGCGTGGCCCATGCGCGCGTGCGTCCTTCCCGCGTCTGCACATGATCTGACGCCAACGCGCCGTGGATGAACTTGAGAATGAATTTTATTTTTCTATCCAACACTACAAACACATCAAGCCATTTCCTCAAACCCATCAAGCCATCTCCTCAAACCTATCAAGCCATCTCCTCAAACCTATCAAGCCATCTCCTCAAACCTATCAAGCCATCTCCTCAAACCTATCAAGCCATCTCCTCAAACCTATCAAGCCATCTCCTCAAACCTATCAAGCCATCTCCTCAAACCTATCAAGCCATCTCCTCAAACCTATCAAGCCATCTCCTCAAACCTATCAAGCCATCTCCTCAAACCTATCAAGCCATCTCCTCAAACATGTCAAGTCATCTTCTCCAACACATCAAGTCATTTCCTCAAACACCTTCCCCATACTCCCCTCCCAACTCTCCACAATCCCATTCGCTATACCCGCACCTATCATCTCCTGCCCAGCCTTCCACTTGTGCACCACCTCCTCCACAAACTCATCCACACTGAGCGCCTTCTCATTCTTCTCCTTCTTGTTATCATCTGGATCCTCTCTCTCGCGGTGCAGATCCGTCGCGACCGTCGGCGGCGCAATCTCCACGACGCTGACCGTAGAATTTTTGAGCTGCGCCCGTAGCGCCATGCTCCAGAAGTGCAGCCACGCTTTTGTGCCGTTGTAGACGGGGTTGATGAGCGAGAAGGGCACGAAGCCTAGCACCGAGGACACGTTGACGATGAGTGCCCTGTCTTTGGTTTTCAGGTGTGGCAGCAGGTGGAGAGCTAGGTGCATGGGCCCGCGAATGTTGATGTCGAGTTCTTGGTCGGCTTTCTCGAGAAACTCGCTGCTTTGCATCTTATTGACATCCAGTGGGCGCTGCACTCCGGCGTTGTTGACCAGGCAGTCGAGGTCGGGGTGGTCTTTTGTGAGCTGCGTGACGAAGGACGGGATTGACGAGACGACACCCGTGTCCAGCACGTAGTATCCTGCGGCGCCAATCTCTTGTGCGGAGGCTTTCAGATTGGATTCTGTGCGTCCGGCGATGATGACTTTCTTTCCATCTTTGATCAGTTGGTGCGCGAGTGCCTTGCCGATGCCGCCGCCTCCGCCCGTGACGAGGGCGGTTGTGAAGCTGTAGTGTGAGGAAGACATTGTGAAGCTTCTGATGGATCTGCGGTTGAACGTAGGAGATGTAGAGAGTAACGGTACTCAACTTTTTGTTTTCTTCGATATGGCTACAATTTGTCAACTACAACCGATGACGTCGACTTTGTTGATGCAGTGCGTGCGTCATTGTTCGCAGCATCTTCAAACCCATTTTCAAAACCATCATAGCAGATAGCAACAACGGAAGCACAACGAGATGACAACGTCAACACCTCCATAGAGACACAAAGTTAGGTATCAAGTGCACGTCTGCGGGGTCAACCAACCTCAATCGCTCACCTAATCCCTGCACTGCTTTCCACACCTTGACAAACACCTGACAAACGCGAACCCACATACACTACTCCCACCGACCGCCAATCACAACCCTCCGATTCAATCCATGCATCATCCAGCCCTGATTCGAGCTTGGCGCTATGTGGGGAACCAGCATGCGGGTGCTCCGCTCGACTGCAATCCCGCACCGCCGAGTCGTGCTGCCGCGGGTGGAGCAGCCACATGGCGTGCAGATTGTATATAACGACCGCGTCGCGGGTGGTGGTTTTTGAACTGGCTGTTGACGCTTCGACTATTGTTTTTACCATCCCGCTCGTCTTGATCGTCGCTGCGGGCTTGATTTTTGGTCCTTAGTTTATCCTGTAAGAAGAGTTGAACGGCTATCATGGCGGTCTCGGAGTCGACCGAGTCCAAGTGCGATGTGTGAGTACAGCTATAGATATTGAAGAGCAGCAACTGACCATTGCAGACTTATCGTTGGAGCAGGGCCGGCAGGGTGAGCGAAGTCGACCAGCGAAAATAGCAATCAGTACTTACATCTACAGCTTGATGATGGCGACATGGATGGCGCGTATGGGCATCTCCGCCCGCATCGTTGACAAGCGCAGCACCAAGATCTACGCTGGCCAAGCTGATGGTCTGCAGCTGCGCAGTCTGGAAATCTTCGACAGCTTCGGGTTCGCCGACCGCGTATGGAAGGAGGCAAACCACATGATCGAAATGTGCATGTGGAACCCCGGCGAGGACGGCGTGCTCAGGAGAAGCGATCGTGTGCCGGATATGCCGCCGGGTTTGAGTAGGTTTACCCAGATTGTGCTGCATCAGGGGAGGATTGAGAGGTTCTTTTTGGACCACATCAAGAAGCACTCGAAGGATGGTTTGAAAGTGGAGAGAGCTGTGCTTCCTGAGTCGTTGGAGATTGACGAAGGGCGTTGCGATGACCACTCAGCCGAGAACTACCCCATCAAGGTTCAGTTGAGACACTTGACGGACGAGGAGGCCGCACCAGCCCAAGCCAATGGGCAAACCATCAACGACGGACTATTTAGGAGCAACTTGGCAGATGATGACACGGACGATCTGATCAAGAAGGCAAAGGAAAACAAGGGTGGTTCGGAGACCGTCAGGGCGAAGTACATGGTAGGCTGTGATGGAGCACATAGCTGGACGAGAAGACAGCTGGGATTCCAACTCGAGGGCGAACCGACAGACTTCATCTGGGGCGTTCTGGACATCGTCCCCATTACCGACTTCCCCGATATCCGCCACCGCTGCGCCGTGCACAGCGCGTCTTCTGGGTCGATGATGGTGATCCCTCGCGAGGAGAAGCTTGTGCGTCTGTACATTCAGCTCACGGAGATTAAACCAGACGCATCAGGCCGTGCGGACCGTTCGAAGATTACGCCCGCCACCATCATCAAGGCTGCTCAGAAGATCATTGCGCCGTATTCGTTGACGTACGAGTACTGTGGGTGGTTCACTGCGTACCAGATTGGCCAGCGAGTCGGTACCAACTTTGACTACAAGAATCGCGTGTTCTTGACCGGCGACGCCGTGCACACACATTCACCGAAGGGTAGGTAAAGTCTTGTATCATCGGAGATGCTGTCGACTGACTAGTATGCAGCCGGTCAGGGAATGAACGTCAGTATGCACGACTCGTTCAATCTGGGGTGGAAGCTTGGGCTCGTTGTCAAGGGCATCGCTCAGCCTTCCATCCTGAAGACGTATCAGTCCGAGCGGCGCAGGATTGCTCAGGATCTGATCGCATTCGATCACAAGTTCTCACGACTCTTCTCTGGGCGGCCAGCCAAGGACGTCATGGACGAAGAGGGTGTCAGCATGGATGACTTCAAGAAAGCGTTCTTGGACGGCAACATGTTTGCGTCCGGGCTGTCCGTGGATTACGGCACGAGCATGCTTGTGGCCAAGCCAGGTAGCTCTGCGGACCAGGGCGACGGCACGGATGTGTCGTCTTCGCATCACCAGAAGGTGGTTGGGAGACAGGAGCTGGCTTCCCACATCAAGCTGGGCATGCGGTTCCCCAGCTACAAGGTCCTGAACCAATCGGACGCGCGGCCATGGGAGTTTCAGGAAAAGTTGAGGAGCGATGGGCGGTTCCGCATCATTGTATTTGCAGGCAATGTGGTCCATCCTCAGCAGCAGGCACGCCTGAAGGTGTTTTGTCAGCACCTGACCTCATCTGGCTTTCTCGCGCCGTACGTGCACAAGAACATCGCGCTGCTCACGTGCCACGCAGCCAAGCGCATCGAGGCCGAGCTGCTGCGCGACTTTCCCGACGTGCTGCACCCATTCGACAGCAAGATGGGATGGGACTACAATTCGGTGTATGTGGATGATGTCAGCTACCACGAGGGCTTTGGCGATGCGTACAAGAGCTATGGTGTGGACAAGGAAACGGGATGCGTGGTGGTGACGAGGCCAGATCAGCATGTGGGTTATGTGGACTCGCTGGACGAGGAGGGCTTTGTTGGTGTTGAGGCGTACTTTAAAGGCGTGCTTGTAGGCTAGGCATGGACGTCCATATACATGCAGTGGCAACGCGAGATTGCAATGTTTGAGTGGATGCATTGGGTCATGTTTAGATGTGTGCACTGGGTGATGTCTAGATGTGTGCACTGGGTGATGTCTAGATGTGTGTACTGGGTGATGTCTAGATGTGTGCACTGGGTGATGTCTAGATGTGTGCACTGGGTGATGTCTAGATGTGTGCACTGGGTGATGTCTAGATGTGTGCACTGGGTGATGTCTAGATGTGTGCACTGGGTAATGTTTAGATGTGTGCATTGGAAGGTAATGTTTGATGTGTGCACTGAAGAGTTTCAGATGTGTACACCAGCGGTAATAGTGCAGCGGACTGGTGGCACGGCGAGAAGTGGAGCGGGTGTGGAAGTCCAAATTAGGTGTGAGTTGTCGCAGGGCTAAGCCACGCGGTGTGGATCTTAGTGGGTCTTAGTGGGTCTCGGCAGGGGGTTGCTGGGGAAACGGGCTACGACGCAAACAGTCGACCCCACGACTCCGGCGCGTCCGCACCGCACACGCCGCCCTAAGAGAGCAGTCCCACCCATTTCGAGACTCATTCCTCCCCAATTTTCGGCGCATCTCCATTGTTACCCAAACTGCAACCGGGCGCGCGTGCTGCTTCTCTGGATTTCTTTGTCTCTGTTCAGGCTACACAGCGACGGTCGTCGCCAGCATGGACCGGCCCAGGACGCCGGATGGCGGACGCTATCAACGGCCACCTGCATACGACGAGGATGAGCTCTTGCCGGCGATGCAAGGGAGCTCAACAATGCGCTTGTTGACAAGCGTCGAGGACAGCTACCAGTGAGTGCCGTATTTGTTGTTGTTGTTGTCGTTGTCGTTGTGTTTCATTCGTTCACGTCCCATTCACTTTCCCTTGCCATCTCTGCGCATTCCAACGCGAAATTGACGTTTCATTCCCTTCTCCTTAGAAGACGCTCGTTCGACGAGGCTTCAGATTCCATGTCCGGTGTGAACAGCACCACGGCAGCGTTGGGCACGGGCATGACGGCGTCAGAGGTGGGCAGGCAGAAGACGGCCGAGGCAGACATTGTCGACTTCCTGCGCGAGGCCGGCGATGCGCTGAGCTCGACGTCCAACGCAGCGCCGCCCTCGCAGTCGGCCATGCCGCGCCGCAAGACGCTCAAGACGCGCCTCAGCGACTCCCTCTACGCGCCCAAGCCGAAGCTCGCGGCCCATGACCATGGCTTACCAATGCAACCCCTCCGCAGACCAACCGAGCACCACGCATCGCGCGCATACCACCCGACCGCCTCGTCCGTGTCGGGCCTCTCGCGCACGCAGTCGCTGCTCGACACGGCGCCCAACATGCCCCCGCCCATGGACGGCTCCTCGCCCCCCTACCAGCCCTACCGCCGCCCACTGTCGCCCGACCGCCCGTACTCGCCCACCCGCACCTCGTTCGACTACGCCCGCCCCCCCGCCTCGACCCACTACGAGCCCGAGACGCTCGACGGCAGCCCGCGCCCCGGCAGCCCCACGCGCCCAGGCAGCCCTCGCCGCCCGCTGCCTCCCCAGCCACTGTTCGCCGGGGCGCGCCGCGGCTCCGAGTATGGCGGAGACATGGCCGACATGACGGCCATCCCCATCGACGACGACAGCCCCTTCGACGACGCCAAGACGTACGACCGCCGCCCCGACCTCGACTCGCGCGGCTCCTATCTCTCCGACGACACCTACACCGACGGCTACACCAACGTCGACGAAAAGGACGAGCACTATGGCCCCGCCCCCGCAGGCGCCATGCCGCGGCGAGGCGCACGCGACGCCGTCATGACCAAGAAGGAGGTCCGTCTGATCAACGGCGAGCTCATCCTCGAGTGCAAGATCCCCACCATCCTCTACAGCTTCCTCCCGCGCCGCGACGACATCGAGTTCACCCACATGCGCTACACCGCCGTCACCTGCGACCCAGACGACTACGTGGACCGCGGCTACAAGCTGCGCCAGAACATTGGCACCCAACGCGAGACGGAGCTGTTTATCTGCATCACCATGTACAACGAAAACGAGATCGACTTCACCCGCACCATGCACGGCGTCATGCAGAACATCAGCCACTTTTGCTCCCGCATGAAGTCGCGCACCTGGGGAAAGGACGGCTGGCAGAAGATTGTCGTCTGCATCATCTCCGACGGACGCAGCAAGGTCCACCCCCGCACCCTCGACGCCATTGCCGCCATGGGCTGCTTCCAGGAGGGCATTGCAAAGAACCACGTCAACCAGCGCGAAGTCACCGCCCACGTCTACGAATACACAACCCAGGTCTCCCTCGACTCGGACCTCAAGTTCAAGGGCGCCGAAAAAGGCATCGTGCCGTGCCAGATGATCTTCTGCCTGAAAGAAGCAAACTCCAAGAAGCTCAACTCGCACCGTTGGTTCTTCAACGCTTTCGGCCGCGCGCTGAACCCCAACATCTGCATCTTGCTCGACGTCGGCACAAAACCCGGCCCCAAGGCGCTGTACCATCTGTGGAAGGCCTTCGACACCGACTCCTCGGTCGCTGGAGCTGCCGGCGAGATCAAAGCGGGCAAGGGCAAGGCCTGGCTCGGCCTCCTCAACCCGCTGGTTGCATCGCAGAACTTTGAATACAAAATGTCAAACATCCTGGACAAGCCGTTGGAGTCGGTCTTTGGCTACATTACCGTACTGCCTGGTGCACTGTCAGCGTACCGCTACCACGCCCTGCAGAACGACCACACAGGACACGGTCCGCTCAGTCAGTACTTCAAGGGAGAAACACTACACGGTCAGGATGCGGATGTCTTTACTGCAAACATGTACCTGGCCGAAGACCGTATTCTGTGCTGGGAACTGGTAGCAAAGCGCAGTGAGCAGTGGGTCTTGAAGTATGTCAAGGCCGCGACTGGTGAGACTGATGTGCCTGGTAAGTACTGTCGTGAATCACTACCAACGCCCCCACTAACAAACTTAGATTCTGTCCCCGAGTTCATCTCTCAGCGTCGACGCTGGCTCAACGGAGCTTTCTTCGCCGCTGTCTACTCGCTCCTTCATTTCAAGCAGGTCTGGTCCACCGACCACACCATCTGGCGCAAGATCCTCCTCCACATCGAATTTGTCTACCAGTTCGTGCAGCTGCTGTTCACTTTCTTCTCGCTCGCCAACTTCTACCTCACCTTCTTCTTTGTTGCCGGCTCGCTGGCCGACCCAGAAATGGATCCTTTCGGACACAGCATCGGCAAGGTTATCTTCTACATCCTGCGCTACACGTGCACACTTCTCATCTGCATGCAATTCATCCTGTCCATGGGCAATCGCCCGCAGGGTGCCAAGACCATGTTCCTCTGGAGTATGATCGGGTATGGGATCATCATGGCCTACACAACGTTTGCCTCCATCTACATCGTTGTCTTCCAACTCAAAGACTCGGACGCGCCCAAGACGATCGGAAACAATACCTTCACCAACCTGATCATCTCAACCTCGACCACCATCGGCCTCTACTTCCTCATGTCCTTCATGTACCTCGATCCCTGGCACATGTTCACCTCGTCAGGGCAGTATTTCGCGTTGTTACCAAGTTACATCGCCACCCTCCAAGTCTACGCCTTCTGCAACACGCACGACATCACGTGGGGTACCAAGGGCGACAACGTAGCAAAGACCGATCTCGGTGACGCCAAAGCCAAAGCCGGCAACGTCGTGGAGCTAGAAATGCCATCAGAGCAACTCGACATCGACTCAGGCTACGACGAAGCCCTCCGCAACCTACGCGACCGCGTCGAAGTTCCCGAAAAACCCACCTCGGAGTCCCAACAACAAGAAGACTACTACCGCGCCGTACGCACCTACGTCGTTGTCATCTGGCTCATCTCCAACGCCGTACTCGCCATGTCCGTATCCGAAGCCTACGGCAACCGCAAAGTAACAAACAACGTCTACCTCACCTTCATTCTGTGGAGTGTCGCCGCACTAGCCTTCTTCCGCGCCGTAGGCTCCACCTCGTTCCTCATCATCAACAGCATCCACACCGCCATGGAAACCAAGCTGAAATGGCAAGACAAGATTGAAGACAAGAAAACCGGCTCTACAGGCCTCGGCGGCGGTATTAAGAGTAAGCGCAAGGGCAAATGGTGGAAGTTTGGCTTCGGCGGCAGTTACGGGGGCAGTGTGGTTAGTAGTTCGTGGTTTAGTAAGAGCTCGATTAGCAGTAAGTTGAGCAGCATCAGTCCGAGTAATTGGGGTGGGAGCAGTGTGGGGCGTTGAATTAACGTAGCTATGAGGGCTTGGTGTGAAGCATGTTGTTGTATAAACAGACACACTCCCTCCTTCTCTTGATATTAATCAAGGGAGCGAGCGGAGATGTTAACGAATCACGAAAAGTAGGTAATGCCATCTTGGTTTCTTGGGCGTCTGGGATTAGCGTTCGTTTTGGACCTTAATTAGTTAGTCAGTTAGTTAGATACCAACCTTCCTCTGTCTTTGCACAGGTGCGGCATAGGCGAGACGATATGAACAGTCAGTCAGTCTTTGTATAATGAACATGAAATGGAAGTATATATTATAGATGTATATTGATCTGCACATTTGAGATTCGCGATCCTCAGCATGTAGTGACGATGGTATTAATCCCCGGAAAGAGAACGAAACAGCGCGACCGAGTCTTGCAGCTCTGTGTACTTGACGACTCACTCCGACTATGCATTCAGTACACCAACCCCCATCTATCTATCCACCCACCCATCCAAGACCTGGCTACAGAAGTGAAAAACGACGTTAGATCCCTCTGCTTTCCCGGTCCTTGACTACGCGCTTATAAAATATTCGATCGAGGCGTCATTTGTAGCATCTTGCTCTCTTCCCTTCCCTCTCCGATCGACTAAGTTCGGCAAGCGGGTCTAAACAGCGCGGGAACGACGCACCGTGTATGTGGTAAACATCAGTGCAGAAAGGTAATTTTACAGCACAATACGGCTCATTAATTGCGTGAGAAGGCACCCTGCTTTTTATCATAGTATTGCCGGAACCTCTGATACACCAGTGGCGGCCAATCTTTGAACTCGGTTGTAAGGAAGTCGAGTTCAAGAAGCCGCGCAATATCCGACAGACGTACCGGGCTACCTTCATTGACCGCCCAAATTCGATCGACGATTGCTACAAATAGATCTTGGGCGGTCATGTTGTAGTCGGGGGCTATTCCAAAAGCAGGATCCATGATAGCAACCATGGCATAGATTCTGTCTCTTGGGTCAGAACAGCCCAGCAAAGGTAGATATCTCTCCCATGGAGTAAAGAAGTGGCGATTTGATGGTTGATGCCAGGCTTGACGCGCGAACAGGACTTCTCTAGCGAGGCAATCCGTGGATGCACTTCTGTGCTTCGGCCTAAGATCCTCAGATATACTGTAGCTATATGGTAAGCTCAAGATTTTGCACAGCGTTGAACTGCACACGCACGTTGGTCCGCACTGTAGCCTTAACACGAGAGCGAGAACACACTCCTGTAAGATCCAGGCTCTCCTCCAGTAAGGATGAAAGCAGAGCTGTATGATTTCAGAGAATGGAACTGACTCAATGTTTGCTTGGGCTCGATCGAATGCCTGAGGGCTTGCCAGGTAGTCCATCTCTCGCGCAAGACTTTCATTCCCAGCACCAAGCCATATCAGCACATGGGACGCTCTAGAATAGATCCGGCCCATCATGCCGACTTGATGATTTCTTTCCGTATTGCTTGCTTGATTGATGCACAAAGCGTCGATCCAGAGGTATCTTGACTCGTTGTCTCGGGATTGGTCTATTTGCCTCTGATGAAGGAAGTCCCAGAGGTTCTGACGAACCAAGAATGGCTTCCCGTTCAATTTGATGCTCTTGGTCGCAGCTTCGATGCCCCACATATAGGATAGCGTAATGTAGTTTTCACCCAGAGAGGCCAACCGGAGGCTGCACGAGATAGGCCCGTCTCCGTCGTTCGTATCGTTGTTGAGTATCTCCAGAAGTCGGATGTTACTGCTGTTTCCGGCCGTTAGTGGCACAGTATCGTATGCTGCCGCTTTCTCGGTTGACGCCGTGGACGCAGAAGCCTCCTCGTGTGTGGTCATGGTAGACCACGGTTCTGACCAGGGGCTGGCAACTGGTCATGTGAGGGCAAAAAAACGACCCCAGGCACCTCTGCATCCGTGGATGTGAGGCTGGTAGAAGAAATTGCATGCAAGTTGCTTGTTACGTAGATTTCTTGTCGGTGTAGGAAGTAGGAAGAGGACAAGGCTGAAGGTTTCTGCCTGCTTGCTCGAACGTTAGCGTGAATCCCAATGCAGAAGTGGCGCATGACCAGCGACACAGTTCCCAAATCCCTCTATTGCCGAGATCGACCTCTACCTGTCGCGGAGCATTGGTTCTTGTGTGCGCAACTATATCTCGACCCATTCATCGACGCCTTTGATTCGCAATTCTTGCTCCCACATACCTCCATTCTGGACAACCCCAAAGATGTCTTCCCAAGGATAGCCAATGTCTATCTCGTCTCCATTAACAGACATGCCGAGCTTCTTTGCTATCGCTTTGACATCCATCATCACATCCTCCACGCTCTCATACCCCCCATCCCAAGCCCTAATCAGCACCTGCCCCAATCTTTCCTCTTCCAGCTCTTGCCACAACCCTTCATTTGCTCTCTGATCAATCGCATAATCAAGGGTATCGTAGTTCTGCCCATAGTCCGCAGTCGTATCATCCCACTTCGGACTCGATGGCTCCCACGGCCATCCGAACTTCTCTCGTTCACTACCCGTCATGAGCCGCCACACGAATGTCGCCCATTGAAACATGTCTGATTTGATGCCGAGCACTTCTTCGCCGTCTTCGATGTAATTGATCCTTTCATCACCTGCATAGTGAGCGTCCTCAAGAGGAAACTCGGCCCTGTACGCTAGCGACCGTCGGCTGAATACCAGGCTGTCCACATCTACGGGAGCAGTCACAGCGTTGATGAAACCCGTGAGCACGATGGAGAAGTCCGGACGAAGCCAGACCATTTGCGAGCTGAAGACGCACAGGAAGATTATATGGGAATGCAGGTAGGAGATGGCTGAAAGGAACTGCAATGCCCAGCGGTAGTAGAGCGACAATGTTATCTTGTCCTCTGGAGGTGAAGAGCTGGAAATGGGAGCTGATATCGTGGGCAGATTCAGGCTGCTCAGAGGACCGGGTGTGAGCCTCTCCACAAGCAGGCCGCCTATCTTGTCGTTGTAGTCTCCGCCGATGATCCCATCAAGCACGCCGTTGTAACTTCACCACCGTCAGTAACGCTTTCAATCATATCAACGCCGGCTTCGTACCGGACAATCCGTGGATGATCGCCACTCAACATCTCATAGACTCTTTTCAAGCGGTTTACAGCCCAAGCATTGGTTTCCCTCGGATCGCAAACCTTCTGCGGTATCCAGTATACAATGATCTGTCGTCCATCTCTATGGGGTTTACATTCTGCCTTCTCGTAGAAACTGGCGTAGTAGGTTTGGGACTCTTCAGGCGTCCGGCTAGCCTCTTCCGGCGCAGGGTTGCCGTGGTAGGGATAGTGGCGTCCTTCGGGGAACAGGGCGTTTTTGTTTTCTAAACGTTTGAAAGAAGGGAAAAACAGGTTCATGGCTGTGCCTACCGGTAACCAGATCACTTTCAGAGGAGAGTAAGCGTCGAAACAGATGCGAAGATGAAGGTGGAGACTAGACTAGGCAACTACGGGGGTTTCCTTGTTCCGGCCAAGCGCGATTGACATGATCACTCCACAGATTGTGAAAGACAGTAATTCTTTTGTGTTCTGATATTGTCCAGAAGTGTAGGACCTACCCGGCGCCTTATTCAAAACATCGATTCAGGGTCGAGTATCTCTGGTGGGCAAATTCTCTTCCAGTACTGCGCGTGCCTTAGTCGGTAGCGCATACTGATTAACGAGTTTGTGAGCATCTCTTTCCAGATCCAGAGTGATAGAATATAGTAGTTATGAAATCGATCTAGCAGATAATACATAGATTTCATTAAATTGACACTTCCAGTGAATTTTGCTCCGGGCAACTCTCTACCAAGGCTCTCAACAAGCCCTTTGAGGATGTCTGGCCCTGACATGATTCTGCTAGAACTACTTACTGAAGTATGGTCTGATCTGGGAGAGACCATCGGAGTTGAGGTTTGTTGCAGCTAAAATAGAGGCAAAATATGACCATATTCTACCTGCTAATTCCAGCTAGTATATAAGCGTATTTATTCTGTGACAAGGTTGAATTAGCATGCTGCTGGCTCACCATCTCAGTGTTGTGTCAACCCACGGTTCCATCATCTAAACCACCAAAAAGACTGCTGAAGAGGCTCCCATTGATATTCTGGAGCGTCCAATCATCATCAAGCCCATCTAACGGCTGCGACCATTCATCATCCCACTCTGGAAACAATTGCTCCGCAACATTCGGTACTGCAGTGTCTGGCGGATGGAGCAGTCGCTCAAGCCCCGACTCTGTTGCACCGCGCGCTTTGCGCTGGAACTTGATCGTACCGAAGTACGGAACGTGGATGTGAAGTCTATCGTCTTTATCAACCGCCTCTCCACCACACTCGGCCGCAGTGTCATCCCTGTTAGTTACGATGGCGCTGTATCCAACGCCTGTTGCTGCATCGGTTTCGACGTCAAGAAGGTGCTGCATCATTATGCTCAACTTTGCGGCGATTTCATCATTTTTCATGTCTTTGAGAATTTGGTGGGCGCACTCCATCAATCCACGATTGCTTGCATGCGTATGCGCCAGGAAGCTCGTCGTAGATGCGTCGGCATGCGATCGGACTTCGATGTGCGCAATGCACATTGCTGTCAGGGCAATGAAGGCAAGATAGTCGATGCCTCGACAGTAGAACGCTCCAGGAGTCCACGCGCGGAAGGCGATGAAACGGGAAAGAATCTGACGGCTGGCATGAACAATCATGATCTTGCCGTGGTTGTGTCTATTGTCACCTGAGACCAGGCAGGGTAAATGTAGTCGTATAAGCAGATGGTAGTGCGATAACTGATAGCAAATTCGCATAACCTCATGCAATGGATATTGTCCACCTCTGTGAAATTCATTAAGACTCGGTATCAGCCACCACTGGGGTGGAAATTCGTTGCTAGCTTGTCGTAATAATGCGTCGATCTCAGGCACCTTCGTGTACTCTTCTCCCTCTCGTCTCATGATCCGTTCGGCAATGGCGCACTGCAGACGCCCCATGCGATCGAGTGGTTGGACTTTCAATGCCGCAGCAGTGACAGGGCACTCTAGTGAGGAATAGGGCAATCCAAGTGTAAGCGATAAATAGCGGTCCATCTGTACCATGTGGAGGCACATGTGATCGGCGTCAAAGTTGCTTCTCGTACCAGGGTCGATAAATCTGTTGGGCGCCAGATTTTGGTTTCGATGTAGGCCGATCAACTGTGCAATGGATATTGCACGACGCAGTGTAATCCAAGCGCGATGCAGCTTTCCAGCGTGATTTTGGATCATCGCCTCAACCATAATGCATGCGATGCCCTCAACGGAACTAGTCAGGTCCTCGTTGGTGGTCACGAGACGAGAAGCTGTATCGACAACCGTGAGCGAGATCTGCAAATAGTGATCGCGGAGCGTTTCGGGAAACACTGAAAACGCTCCCTGCAAGAGACTGCCTAGCATGAGCAGCTTCTGTGCTATCAAGACAGGATGAGACCCTGGCGGTGGTAGTTGCAGCATCTGCTGCGTAGATGGTGGCTGGGGACTTTGCGAGGCAGGCGAGGGAACTTGAAACAACATGTGTAAGTGTGTCGAGAGACTAGCAGGTAAGTCGTAGATGCGATCGATGTCTTGTTGTGCAGGCCATACTGCGACGAGTTCTTGAGCCAGTCCAGTATACTGGCTGGACGAAAATGTTTCCAAGCTATGAAGAATACTCATAGGCGTGAGTAACTGGTCTGGTGGTGTTTTGGAACTGATGCAAACGATCTCTGTGGGCTCGGTCTTTCGCCATGCCTGGTTTTCGTCCCTCCCGACCAACTTGTCGAGAGCATCCTCAACTCTTCCCAGACGCACCTCAAGTCTATCCTGAACCTCTTGGGTACGAGCTTCAGGCTCTTCAACGTACTCTTGACTGAGGCAACCGTCTCCTCGTTTAATGCAGTTATCGCATGCAGTAGCGTCGGACGAAGCGAAGATGCAGCGAACTTTGCGCCGCCTGCACTCCCAGCAGTTACGAGTGCCTTTACGGACTTTTCGTCGTTTAGCCAATGGTTCTGACATTGTTTTTCGGTGATAGCTAATTATTGCAATGATAAAGATTGGAAGCTATGCAGGTTGATGGAGAGCTGATGCGGGTCGAGTGGCTCTCTCTCGCTTCGTCCGAATTCGGCCGAACCTCGATTACAGATCAAGTTACGACGTCTTCATTCGGACGATAACAACAAGAACAGTAGTGGTTCGAGACAAGACTTGCTCTCGCCTCATAGACCGGAAATTATATCAATGCTCATCCTACGCCTTCCCCACAAAAGCCGCTCTCCAAACTTTCTCCGCATCCTCAAACTCATGATCCGGCAACAACTTATTCCATGCATCATTCGTGTTGAAAGCTCCCTCTTTTGCAGCTAACAGAAGCCCGGCTGTAAACACCTTGCTTGCTGATTCAAAATGCTCTGGCTTGAGAGTAGGGTGGTACAGCATGGGCACCCAAGGGCTGGTCCAGGTGCCAGCTTCCAACTTCTCTGTACGAAGTCTAGTAACGTCGAATGTCCCGCCTGCACAGCATTCGTCAGCATACACCCTCCCGCATTTTATAAACGACAGACTTACCGCGGATGTCTTCTCCCAACTCTATGAGTCGGGCAATAGAGATGCTTGACCCTCTCATACCTCCAATGACAGGCCATTCGCCTTCATACTCCACGGCCTTCGCAACAACATTCGCCAGATCCTGAACCGTGGTGAACGTCATTAAATCTCCCTCTCCACCCTCCCGGATAAGCATTTTCCTGTTTTGAAAATCGAACGGCGTCTCAAGGCTCTTGACATGCTTGGCCGTCATGTACGGGCGAGAGAGGTAATCCGTGAACATACCGGGCTGGAAAAGACAGTACTCTAGCACTTTCTTGTCTTTGTTGATTTCCTGCAGGTATTGGCGGGCTTCGATCTTGAAAGTGTACCAGGGCATGTGGTCAAACTTGGTGCTGGGAACTTGTGAATCGTGGTGGACAACATGGATAGGTAAATTGGGGGGAAGGTTTGTCAGGGAACGTACGAGAACCATTCACTGGGTGCAAAGCGCTTTACACCAGCGCGGACTGAAGCGTCGATAAGAAGCTTCTGGGCAGATGCTGCCTCCGCCTGATCGAGGTGGGCGGCGACGAAGGAGAGAACGGTGTGTATGCCGTTGAGGACAGTAGCCAGGTCATCAATGGAGGAGTAGTCCGTTTTGGCGTAGGTAATACCTGGAGCTGTACCGTTGGCTGGAGGATCCTGATAATGTTAGGTTGGTGGACTAGGGTGTGAGAGGAGCTCCGAACTTACCCTTCGAGTGAGTACCAGAACTTCATGCCTTTTGGTAGCAACAAGGGCGTCGATTATCTCCTGGGCGACATCTGCAAGCACGTAAGTCTCAGCGTATGTGCGTGTGTTGGCACTGGAGAGTCGTACTACCAGCGCCACCTGCGATTGCGATTTTGACCATGATTGATGATTGCGTGTTTTGCTTGCGAAAGCTGTGAGGATAGACAAGGATGGAAATTCGAGTTTGGTGTGTAGTAGACAGGTAATGTGAGACGAGCTTGCTCTATATACTTCCTTCGACCGAGAGTTCGGTCGAACAACTACATGCTCAAGCTCCACCGTCAGAGGGCATCTGGACCGAGCTGCCACACCATCCGATCTTGGAGGTAATTTTCGACCGAAATCAGCAGCATAGTCTCGGACTAAAAATTGAATCGTCGTCGTGATACGCTCAGTACGGTCAAAAGAGTCTTACCCAGGCCAGCCTTACGATACTCTGCCATGCAGGTTGAAAGCACGAGTTTTTGTGAGATATACCAGAGACGAAGAATGCTCGCAATAATTCAGCCCTACCCGAGATGTCCGCCACGTGAGAGATATAGACCAGGTACTTAAGGGCTAAGAAACAGAAAGTTCGAGACGAAAGCGAGGATGCAAGTGGAGACGATATTTAAGCACCGCCCACAATGAGGTCTTGATAATGAACAAGCGTAAAGCATGCAACCAAACATACCGGCAATGTTCAGATTCCTATAGTTGTACCTTAGAAGGACGATCGCAGAACCAGTCGTACCAAGTCAGTGACGGGGTGCGTGATGCTGGAGTGTGTATGGGGATGGTGGAGTCTGACGTGTGCGGATGGGGTAAGTGATGCGTGGTGGGTTCATGGGAGGAGGTGGTGAAGATGGGGTAACGATACGTGGATGCACACTTGAATGTTGGTGGGGATATATCTCTCTACAGCCTCGTCTTGCCCATTACATACCAACGAGCAT